>JAQGAH010000660.1:0-29034 GCA_034696885.1 Lepidocyrtus paradoxus | reverse complement strand
ATGCTCACCTCACGTGTACTCCCTAATATTCCTTTCTTAAAACAAACTAACCGTGAGTAAAAAACCAACTTTAACTATTGGAACATTGTTTCATTTAAATTAAGAAGAATTTCCCATGTAATTGAAAATCTACCAAGGAGTAGCTTTATATATGTGGACATATTTTGCAACAAAATTTGCCAGTGGGAATTCAGTGGAAAGCTTCATCAGAACAGCTTAATTCTGTTTTAACCCAAGAGCTTTAGCTATAGCAGGAATTTTACTGTAACTATATCTATATCCCCCTTATATTTTAGTATTAAGTAGGATTTCTGCCAGCAAATATTCTTACCATTCTCGGTAAGAAATATTCAGCATTTGTGAACTTTTGTGCTAGTTATCTAGCCAGAATACATAAAGGCAATTATTGATAGCGTCATTTCATATCGTGTTTACTTCCAACTAGGGATGTGTGCTTTTCGATTATAACGAAATTAAGATAATGGTGTGATTGAGTTGTTTACACTAGTTGAAATAGGTTATACAACAAAGGCAAACAATTGGAGAGGAAAATAATATTTCCCAACCGATATAACTATACAGATATAAAACTATACTTATACACTACTTAGAGATATGGTATTGATTATTAACTGTTTCCAATATTTGTGTTCAATTTTGCCCACTACTTTCCTATTTACCTTCGACATGAGTTTGACTGGGAGAAACGTGATTGGGTTATTAAATACAGTGTTTGCTTTATCATTAATCAACTTCCCACAGAACAGGCCACAGGTCCACGACTATATTGGCGTTGTTTGGAAGTTCCAGATTGTATCCCCACTTTGGGACTAAAATAGACACTTATAATAGAGCATATTGATGCAGAGTCACGTCACGAAGTAAATACCTACTGCTGGGTATATGGATAAGAAATTGAACTTAAGTACAGACGAGTAACTAAGCTTCTACACGTCTTAACCAGTCAATTGCTTGCCGAGGGAAATACTTATGACACTTCTTGCTTTGCTTTCTCTCTTTCTCACACACAGCACTTTATAAGTTATAATGCTCTGTGACTTGAATTTCATTAAAGAAAAATAATAAAGTTCACACATGCATCCATATTATTAGCATTCAGAATGTGAAATAGTGGCTTTTTAGGATGTAAATTTTATGCAAAAATTAAATAAAAAACTGAAATTATACTTTGCTTGAGTATGAGTATAAAATATGGAGAAATTCGTAGAAAGGACAATTTATAGTTGTATGACTAGCTCAACATCTTGAAAACTCGTAAAGAAAGAAAAAAATGTGCATTTCCTTCTTGCTCAAGTACCTATAATATCCTCTCTTTTGTCAATACTAGTAAAGTTTGCAATACTCAAAAAGTTTGCTTACTCGTAAGAAAGCAAGAAAAAAGGATTCGTATAAAGTATTGAAAACTTTAATAGACCATAGCCATAAGAACAAAGTGGAGGAAGTCCAATAACTGGATCTGGAATCTTGGATTTTGGACATCTGTGTTTTCCCCGCAATCGATCCCATTTGTTCAACAGAAAAAATATTAGCTTCACCTCCTTTGTAGCTTGGGTCATAAAGAATGCGAAAAGTTTATGTAGAATCGGGAAAAATCCTAACTTTTTCCAGAAAATCGGTCTGTGTAAACATTGCAATCTTACAGGAAAAGTTTCTCTGAACACGTTTCTATTATTACACTGTTTCAACTATACTTTTACTACTTAGCTTGGGTAATTAATCTTCTTATTTCGAATTATGGGAGCTAAAGGTCCCCCTTCCCAACTTTACCATCGGTAGGGTAGCTAGCTCTCATTTGTGGCTAGAAATCACATTTAACCAGGAGTCATTCCGCTATGATTTGTCCTTGTCTGGAGTTTGTTATTAGAGGAACGACTTTCTGGCTACTATATAATTCCTTATAATTGCCACCCTTTTAATTACCAATTTTGTGTTCTCTTATACTGTAGTAAATCATTATGTCATGCTATATACTATGTCATTAGTTAATCTACTTTAAAAATAGTTCCAATATTTTTCTCGGAATTTTGCACAAGCCCACGATTATTTCAAGTATATTTACAATTTAATTCCTGTGTGCTAGCTCGTTCTAAATTCATAATGCACATCATCGAATCTCATCAACCTTGCTTTGATAGGAATTCGGTGGTAACGCAAATGACCACCGTTGCCACTTCATGTGGCCGTTCATTCAATCTACATTGGAAACATGCTTGGAAATACTGTTTGTTTACTGATCACGAAATCCATTTTATATTAGATTTATGAGCTTGCTTTGTATGCAAAATATACAGATCCATGAGAATGCAATTGACGCCAGGAATCCAGAAAATCAAGACCATGCAGGAGAATGAGAACCGTATATTGCTGGCTGCAATTTTTGTTATTGAGTTTTTGTTTTGTCTAGCAATGGATTTTGTAAGATCGGAGACAGACAAAAGTAAACTTTTGTCAGATATGAACGTATGGAAATCACCCAAGCTATAATGTCATCTCGTTAGATTTTCTTCTAGGAAAAATGACCAGACTTGAGCAAGGTCTAATATCACCTACATATTTGTACTTGATAAAGTTGGGATGTGAATATATCTTTGCTATAGTGTTGTCTTGTATAAATCCTTCTAAAATATGTCAAATATGCCTGCAGTGATAACCACCATAATATGGGATGCAATTATGCATTCTGTATTCACACTCATTTGATTATACCTACTTTTTAAGGCTAACTACAAGCTTGAACTATCCCCACCGATAGTTCACAGTTCACCACTGATGGGAAGGGAAACACGAATCAGATTTCCAGCATCTTTTCTTTCTTTTTCTACCCTTTCTTTTAAAATATGATATTGCTTTATACGTTGGAAATACAAAACAGCATACCACCAGACTGCTTTCTCTCATGCGATGACAAATTTTCTGGAAACTATTGTAAATCATTTCATTGGAATTGATCCGCTCTACTCCAACACCTACACCTACACATTTACATGACAAATTCCAATTCTTTGCGTCGCGTCTTCTGTCTGGTCTATCCCACCAAATTTATTCTTCCGTGTGCTTATTCCAAAAAATCATTCCAGAAGGTACCAGCCGATTTTCCCAACTGTCTATTGTAATGATAAAAGATTAAATGAAACAAAGGAAATGGGAAAATATCGAGGGAGAAACCCAGGCTGTAAATGCCCGTAGGTGCGTTTGTTGAGCTACCCACATAAACCTAAATACTAATAAAATTAGCACAGGCTTTTAATTTAATTAAACTGTGCGTGGGAAGATGTTGAGCAGGTTTTACTTGGGAGCGATCCCTGATCTAGCAAAGTGGATATTATAATATGGTCGTGCGTGAGTATACCTCATGAGACCACCAGCACTCGTGAATTGAGCTTTTAGCATAAAACATCTCTACTTTCTCTTTTTACAGGCGAGCTGTCAAAGCCACCATTGTCCTGTTTCCACTACTTGGAATAAATAATCTGCTGTTTTTGTACAATCCGGGAGGGGAGTACAATGTGATCTTTGTTATTCTCAACACAATTTTCGGGTCAACCCAGGTGAGTATTTCCGAATTTGCATGCTTTTACCCTGGAGAAAGCTGCTTTTACGTATGCGCATTATGCATACTATTTAGTTATTTGGATAAAAGGTCGGAGGGAAGAAAAACAACGGAATTTATAAATTCATAACTGTCTTTTCTGACAGTTAGGCCATTTGCAAGATATCGGAGAATGAATTCGTTTTTCACGGAAATTGGATAAAGAATAGGGAGGTGGCTATGTGCCTTGCAAAAAGGCACGTATTTGCTATTATTCAAGGTTTCATTGGTTTAGGTAGTACTTATATTATACGTGCACCCATTTATATATTTTCGCTAACAATGGCGGATAATGATCTCATCTGGAAATATTTGGATGAAATATTGGCGGAGCAACGATGCTAGAAATGACATGCATCCTTTATTAGGAAGACTTGTATTATGGAAACCTCAGCCAAGTCCTACAGAAAGCATGACGAACTGTATTAGCCAAAATGAGAGGAAAATATCTAGACTTTCTTCGTCCTTATTGGCATTAACAGATTACAATGCAATACCAAAAGTCACCGGTCATTGCCTCTGTCACATTGACATGTTTCTAATTTTCCTCCCTTCAAAATCCTATTATTCCAGGGTATTTTCGTCTCCATCTTGTACTGCTTTGTGAGCAAGGACGTGAGGGATGCGATTCGTCGTGAATATCGTCGTTTCACGGCTCGTCGGAGTGCAAACTCAATGAGGCGAAATCATTCTCGCAAGCGCCACGATTCGGCGATAGGCAACGCTCCAAATTCCTTCCGAACGAGAACCCATTTTCGAACCAAGCTCAAGACGGCCCGGCCATCGGAGGAAGCCAGCCGAAGTCGAGTTTCAGGGAGTCCCTCGCCAGAAACTGTAAATCAAGTTCTGAGAAGCGAAACCCCATCCCCGCAATCACCCTACGCTACCTACTACAACCGGAACGGGAATAGTCATCATAACCCACTACAACTACAACAACTTCAGAGTAATTGTGGGGATAATGAGGCTTCTGGGAACACACGAGCCAATCGATATCCTGTTACTATTCCACTCACAGATCTGCAGTGCTAAAGTTGTCCATAAAAATTCCCGGTCAATTCCCACGCGATTCTAATGATGATGGAACTATGACTAATGATGATTTTGATGAGAGTCGAGGAGGAAAAACGGTGAAGTTGTCTAGAGCTACAAAGCAGAGAGGAAAAAAGGTATTATATTACCAGAGATCACCTCAACAGCCTACTGTAGGCGTACTAAGTATACAGTACCCCTTGTGCAAACTCCTTCAGATAACCATCTCTCGAGGAACGAAATTCATAACATTTCAATAACAGCAAGAAAGTTGGTGAGGGCATGTACACCTAAAAGGGGGCCAGGACCACAAAACGACCTACAAACATTCAGTGGAAGTACCACGTAACAGAAAGATTTAAGAGTTATGGCCCTCCTTGTAATTTATCACTTTTTCTAGGAGCGCTTATGTATTTTATCAGATTTATTGTAGTCTTCTCCCCTCCACCTCCCCTTACCTCCCATACTTAAGTACAAAGATAATAAATAATTAGAAAAAACTTGTTTTCCTTTAAGAACCTCTTTCCATTATCGAATGCTTTCTTGATAAAAGTGTATTGTAAAAGTGTATAGGGCTTTTTATTTTTGATTACTTTACTTCGTGGCAAACTGCACTTTACGGGTAAACAGTTTCATGTTACTTATGACCATATTATGACTCGAACGTCTTACCGTTCCTAAATATTTGTATTTTTATTGTGAACCGTGCTTATTGTACCCTTCAAACTTTGATACCTGATCAGATTTCAAACAAGAAATCCATCATCGATCCGATGATAAACGATATTTAGGTTTAGGAAGTATCAGTATCAGTTTGTTTGGAATTTGATATGTGTATTTGATGCTCAGGTAAATGGACTTGGGTTGCTGCAATAAAATTGTGGAAATCTATTACTGGTTTACTATAGGATGTTATGGGCTTATGAGATATTATGTAGCGCTATATATTTCATGTTAAATATAACAGTTTTAAGAAATTAATAAAGACCGTGCAGTTAAATTTTATGCTCGCTTAATTATGTCAACTACTTATATACTGTTCCTTGTTGAGAATACTGATGTACATATTTTCAATAAACGTACAATGTTACAGTTATGTACTTTCTCTGCATTACTTCATCTTTTCTTGACTTTGAGGAAAATGTAGCAATTTGACTGTAGAAAAGGCAACCATCATTGTAAAGACCAATAACCAATATGATACTTATCATCACCGTCACGTGTAAACCGCTTACGCCAAGAGATTCGACCAGCTAGTTCCTAATGCAATTCAGAGTATTGGAAGCCTGATCTACATTTGTTAGGTTTGGCGCCATTCTGTGTAGGATGTTCTGGATTTCTTTCCATCCAGTTTTTCATCAGTAGGATGAAAGGATATTCACAGAGTAAAATCAATTCCAGCACAATAATTTCTTTGTTGCGACATAACATAACGCACGCATGCCGACATACCTACCATTCCACTAGAAAAAGTAAGCCTCTCTTTTAATAATGCTTGGCTTGATGATCTGATTCCCTCACACCAGTTATAATGTATAAGGCTTAGGGAACTGCAGTAATAAATTTAATTCTTCGGTGTAGTGCTTACATCTGCTTTAATTATGCGAGTAATAGTCCAGCTGGACTAGACTTGAAGTACCATGAGAGTAAATTAACTCTAAGCATTGCTCCCCAGACTATACAGTTTTCCACTATTGAATTCTACTTTCAACTGGGATGATTTACGGTATGGCCTATTTTAATATTTTACTCGCATATTTCATCTTTTACTGCATAATCACCTCGCGTTGGTATAATGGGGGTGTGAATCCCTATTATGAAACATGCATACCTAAATGAAAGTTACCAATCTAACACGGTAACATACAAAAGGGAAAGTATCTGGCAGGTGGAAATAGAAGATGGAAAATCTTTTCAGGAGAAAGCGGTGGCCTTCATGAGAAAATTCCATTTCAGAATTAAAGTCTGCTGCGTTGTGTTTGCAAGCTTGCAAACAAAGGTTGCCAGACAGTGTGTTCGTCCAAAATATTAGATTGCTTCCAACACTTAATTAGAACAAAGTAAACTGTCATTGTGTTAGGTACACTTTTCATCAAAATCACTCTTGTTCTGTCTGCTCTTTTATTTTCAGAACTCATTATTTTAAGTAAACATGATGGAATAAGAAGTGTGAAGAAATGAAAGTCTAAAATTTACTTCACGTTGCAGTTAAATCTGGCATTCTCCCTTTTTATCAAGAAAAACATTGTAAGCTTGCTTGCAAAGTAAGTAGTGCCGACAAGTAGTAAGCAGATATAATGTTAATCTCGGCGAAGTGCCATGTTAAACATCCAATTATGTATGAATGATTAAGAGCTAAATCCATGTAAATGGTGAGCTAATGTTTTTACATTTCGTTTGCCAGTTGTGACCGAGTTTTAAAGCTGACAAACAATGAATTCTAATATACTGATATGGATGATAAATTTATTTACTGTAATCTTCTCAAACTCACGTGGACATACTAAAATTGCGCTCTCCTTGATTCCCTCTGCACATTGGGGGCGTTATCGAGGAAAACAGTGAAAAGGAACGAATAGTTTATAAGCGATTCCTCGAAACTATACTTCCATCTCAATGACTTTGAATGACATTTTATCAGTGAAAGCTGTCTCATATTTTACCTTCATGTAAAATTGTGCTCTAAAATATGACAAAGCTGAATTCGTAGGCAGTGAGCACGTTGGCCCAATAGATAAGGAAAGCGCCTGACGTTTCACGTAACACATTTTGGAAAGTCGGTGGACCGATCTTAGTGAAAATCTGAGTGAATTAAAGTTTAATTTACAGCTGAATTTTAATAGCTTTCATCGAGAATTCCATCTTCCACTTAGCAATCAAGTAATCATTTGCCTCCTGGGAATAAGAAGAAATCAACGTGAGGTTGAGCATAATCTCGCCACCAGTTTTCGCGGAAGTTTAACATAGGCAGCACCGTGAGAACGCTTTATTTAAAAGGACTGTGACGGAACAGCATGCAGCGAGCATCTTGCAAGTTGCAAGCAGGCGACTTTCTTCCTGGGGCCTATGCTGTATTAAGTATGTACATCTAAATTACATTTTTATTCCCTCCATTTTCGCCAGAGGAAGTACACGTTTCTCTTGAAGAAATTCAGTTTTAAGAAGAGTCGATCCTTTATAGCTTGTTCTTGTCTAGCTCATGGATGACTGTCACAGTGTGGAAAATAGTTAAACAAAGAGTAAAATAGCGACGCGATGGAGCCATACATACATACTCAAGAATGGTTCAATGACGAGATAAAAAGCAATTTTCTTTTCTTATGTTTGTGCCTATGTATATCACTCATGCAAAGAAATCCGCTCTAGGAAAAGTGCCATCGGTCATACACTTTAACTGCTCCTGTTGTAAATTTTGTACTCATTTTACAACACTATCCTGCTTGGTACTTCCTTATTTATTTTCCATTTTACCCCAAACCGAATTTCATAATAAGATATGCCTAAGCACACACGCCTCCACACTCTCCACAGATATGTATACACGTACATGTATAGCTTTATTTGCCCAACGATTCATTTCAATTTCCGAAGTTTCGTTACTTTTATTGCTTCCAAATATAAAAAAGTACCTACTACATGTTCATAAAAGGTTAATATAAAAGTCACAAGAATACTGTCCCTCAAACTCGAACCACTGCAAGGTGGCAAACTTTTTTGCAAACATGTTTGATCTCCTGCTGCGATGACGCCGTGGAGGAGTAGTTGAAGATAAATGTTTTGTCCACTGCTGAGCGATCCTCAAAAAACTCTTCTACGTCCCACTGCTGAGCTGTTTTCAGCTCTTCGCAAGTCTCAAACACGACGTCTCTGTCGATTCTGAAAGGAATAAAAAAAGCTGTAGCAATATAGCACTGTAATTGAGAACATGACCTTTGCAAACTCGCACAAAAAAACGAAATGAATTGATTGTGTAAGTGCGTTACAAACACAGAATCCAATTTTCTATAATCAGATTACTTCAATTATGCTATCCTGGACATAGACAGCTTTTATATGAAAACACTGAAGGGACTAGACTGGTTGAAGAATGAATAGCTGAAAAACCATGCTCATAAATAAGATTACCCTTGACTTCGGAGGCATTTTCCATGCCCGACATTCCTAATCAGATATGTTCCTGAGGCATCCGCAATTTCAGTGAAATGCAGCAAATGGGATGAGTTCATGTGAAGTCCAGTCAACTCATTCAAGGCAGCTCCTTTTGGATGCAACCAAAATACTTTTTCTGCAAATGATTTAAAACATTTTTATATAATTCCAAGGATAAGAAAATCTCTTCTACAACTACAGCTAACATAATTATCATTATTTTCCCCCATAATCTTGAAAAATGCTGCCCTGAAGATGTACCTTGTGATGTTCCCATCTTGTCAAAATCACTGCCAGCCGACATTTCATCTCTTTGCGGCCAAATAATGGCATCCCAGATTTGTCCTGGATCCCCTTCCCATTGTTCCGTAACAGCTTTCCCGAGTTTAATGGTTAAGTCTTCCGAAAACTTTGGGTACTTTGCTGTCAAGAACTAGAAAAAAACAATTAGCGAAAATATAGCTTCGCCATCCACTTTAGCACAAGACCTACTTGCAATCAGTGTATAAGGCACTTTCTCCCTTTATAAATATTAATGGCGGAGTTGTACATTGAAGCTGGGGAGTGAGCTCCTTTTCCTTCAAGTTTTGCTCTTTCTTCCTAACAATCTCCTTCTCCCATTTTGACGACATCGCTGAAGAATAAAAGGATCTAATTTAGAGTAGAGGACTTACGCCGCCATCAAAGCCACTTCTTATCCTGTACGTGGCCCCATGTTTAATGGGCCCATCACCGAAAACTATTTTTGCTGACAAGAATGATAGTAAAACGACGGATCCTGCGAAAGAAGCAGAAGCTAGCGGCTTCATTGCTAAAAATAATTGTAGTCAGGGAAAAAAATATGGTGATGTTGATGCTTCGCCGCTCCCATTAAGATGAATGGGACATACAATAGCTAGAATATTTTGTTAGTATGGCGGGCGACGTGACGACATGACAATTGTATTGCCTCTGTCATGTATGCATACCTACTCACCCTCTAATTTAATCACATGCTGCATATATTCTTACAAATGAGTCCAGTCGAGTGGAGGGTAGCTCTTTTTTGACTAATTTTGCAATTACATGAAACTTAATCATAATTTTTTGGGTAGGGAACTTCCTAGAAACCTTTCTAATATTAAAAAATTATTTTAGACAGCCATCAAACAATATTGCTCCTTTACACTCTTACGTTTCTTTGTGATTAAAATACATTTTCTGGAATTATGTAGAATGCATATTATAATTTTGTAATAAAAACCTTTTAAACTTACTTCCTCTCATTCTTCCAGGATTTCAAGTTTAATAAATATTATATTCGAGCTTCAGGCCGTTATTAACGTAATATTTAATATATGCATCCTACTGTTTGCTCTGGGAATATCTGCTTATTAACAGATAGGAGAAAACTTTAATGCAGTAATATAAAACTGGGACGAATAATGCCAAATTCTGACAAAGTTCAGAGAACTACGTCACTCTGGCACGATGTCGTAACATATGCATCAAAATAAGTTGTCTCGAGGCATATTTAAAACTGGATGAAGGATAAAGTAGAATGGAGATGTGTACGGAAACATGTTTAAGTTTAAGACTTAGCTCAAGTCCGCAAAAGACCTTTCCTCGTGAATGATAGCATTTCATCTGCTTTCTTCAATCATCATCATACTATACTTGCAGCGTGACACTGGAAATCGAGTTAAATTCTTTTGTACAGAGTCCAGAGAATTAGTAGTGCGAAAGCATCGTCGAATTCTACATCAAGCATTGCATTCCAACATGCGAAAGTGGATCACGTATTTACCAGAGTTTGCTACCTTCTTCCGAGGAACGTCTCTTCTAAATGACAATGTATTTAGCCAAGCATCTTGTATCTGTATATTTATATTTTGATATCAAAATTGTCTATCATAACTACCTTGACATAGGTCCATTGTTCAGTCGATTGGTCGGGTTATTAGTTCTATTCTTGTATCTGTACCTTTTTTATCGCACCATCTTATATCTGTATATCTTTTTATGGACTTTTATATATGTGGCTACATAGCAAAGATACTGAGATACCGGACTCTGTTAGGTATTTACTGGTCTGTAGTGTGAACCTTTCCGAGTAAAATATATTCATTATATTCTTCAATAAAGGCATCGGCGTCATTTTTTCGTCGCACGTGAATTTCATATTTGAATGGCCAACGAAGAGCTAGTATGTCTTCTACCTAGCGAGTTATTATTTTCTGTGGAAGAGAAGAGTAAAAGCGCACATGAAAAGAAATGCTTTATGAAAAAACCCCGCGTGATGAAAGTGTATTGGGCTTGTGTAGTTAGTAGAAAGCGGAACTTTTATTGAAATGATTACTGGCATGTTTTAGATTCTATAAAGGTACTTTTACATATTTCATTTAATAAACGCCGAGCTGGTCGTGGTCGATAAGATATGATGTATTTACATATATTGGGATGCACCATCAAGTGAAAACCTCTGCCGATGAAGTTGATGGTTGATGTGGGTTCATGACCACACGAGCGTACATTTACACCCACGTCTATAGAACATTTTACTTTTCTTGGTAGCATCAAGTCAGACAATAGCTGTAATTTAGGTTCATGATGGAATCTATGGAACACCAAAGTTGTAGGAGTACTCGTGTAAACCAGATTTTTTATAATAAACTGGAAAATAAAATTTCCCTTTTACCTATATTACAAATTCCATCAAAGGATACAAATCATATTTTTCTCCGGTTACTGTATTTGATATGGCCTTGTAATTACCAGGAACATAGTACGTCCAATCAAAACTAACCGATGGCTGTTTTGTTGAGTTGAGTATACAAGAACTTCTAAACTTTTTAGTATTTGTCGGCCAAGTTTTCATACACGTCTAATTATTCTAATTATCCTTTGTTTGAGATTTATTCATTGTGAAAAAGGGAAATTGACAGGGATATTGTTCATTCAACTCTACTTCTGGACCATATTGATTTATGACCGCGTGGCCATAAACAATGTGGGAAAAATCGGGTAGAAGCTCTTAACCGTTGTTGCTACCTGATTCACAGTATCATATATAGTATGTAGGTAATCTGCAAAGGACAATGGCTCATACTGCTAATTCCACAATGTTTTTGTGGGTTGATGAAGAATGCGCTTATTGTTTGGAGTGTAAGTAGCTAGACAAAGAACTCATAAATATTCATGGATATTAGCATTCATACGTCTGTCACTAAATATCTATGCCAATTCAACCTATATCACTGTAATTGAAGTATGAAAGCGAGATCAACAAAGCTTTCGCTGGTTTCTCCTGTTCCATAAATAATGTTGCCTCCTCTGTGTCGCAGTAAATCTATCCAGCTTTCTATAATTTCGTCCACAAAAGGGTCTTTAATGTACTCTCGTGTGTAGGTACAAATATACTTATTAAGAAATCTACACCGCATTTCAATTTCAACGATGCAGTCGCCGAAGGATAGCCTATCAATTATCTAGATCATAGATGGAGTGTAATTTTTTTTAATGAACTGGATGTATGTTAGTAATATGAAGGACAGCATTTTTATAGCAAACTGTATTTAAATTAGATCGGATTCGGAAAATGACATTCAGTGAAAGGACTCTGTTGGCCGACATGTCCCCAAAAATCACTTCATTCAGACCAGGAAGGTGTTTTGGCAGTATAAATAATCATTGGAAGTGGATACGTGCAAATGAATAAGCGTTTGAGCGACAAAAATGCAGCCGGAAAAGTAATTTATCCAGCATATTTTGCTTATATTTGCAATCAGATACACACAATCATGCTTGACAGCATCGCTGCACAGACAAATCCGCATTAGACCAACGTACTTTTCTCATATATTTACAATCTAACTACTAGTAAGAAGTTTATTGGGTATTAACTTACCGATAAACTTTCCCGAATCTCGGTTGTTGCAAAAATGATGGTTTCATTTTGAAGTAAGCTAGACTATGGCTCTTTTAATGAGGTTTTGATGATTATTTGAAGCTTCCACCAATTCCACGCTCGAAAGATGAAAAGAAATACGACCTACAAGTTTCTATTGTCAGTTTATCTTTTGTCGAAATTGACTTTTGTGCCTAGTGAAATCCAGGGTGGACGATATGAAAATGCTGTTTACTACGAACAAGGATGGAAACGGAGAAATGAACAAACGGGAAGGATTCAAATTAGAAGATATATTAGAAGAGGCATAGATTTAATTAATTTAGAAAGTTCCCCTTTCATAATAGGCCTCGTTTATCTTATCATCTACATAGGTGTATTATTCATTTAGACAGGCTTGTTTTTGATTAGCTGTTTGACCTCCTCCTGGGACATGGAACAGTACTGTGAAGGATAAACATATCACGTGTTTAGTAAACTACGTACTTATGTGAGAATTTCATCTAAAAAGTTATATTATAATTATGTATTTTATTTCATAACAAAGCAGTGCTAATAAAAGTATCATAATTACAACATTGACTATAAAAATATTATTACCTGCTCCACCTTGCTTTCATGTAGCTCCATTACCCTGTCATGAAATCTACAAACCCGATGGGCTGTATCAGACGCTACGAAAAATTTTGTAAAAATAAGTTGAGATTATAAAGTAGTTTTCATTTCGCTAAATACTGCAGATAAATGTACATATAATACATATATTAGCAATCTTGCTACGCTGCTTACATTCATCCCCCATGTCTGCTAGTACCTCATCGTAAAACAAGAACACTACAAAGAATTAACAAGGAGAATTCTTAATTTGTTTTACATAAAATTTGAATGGCAAAATCCCCGGATTATGGAATCGTCCTGAATGAAATTGTACCTGGCCCAAGGTAATCCATCCAGCCTGAAGCTTTCACCGAGGGAAAGTGCTTGAGAACTTGTTTTTGAAAGATAGCTACATCCAACTCCATTTCGGTGTTCACCTGAATGTGAAAAATTAATTTTGTTTACCATGAGATGACATTTGTTAACAGGAGTGACAACACATCAACCCATTTGTTTAGCTCATGTAGCACTCTAATACTTGAAGTAAGTGTGAGGAATGTTGTACACCTACGTATTCTTCAAAACTTTTAGGAATATGCAATGAAAATATATAACTTGGATAATATATAATATGGATATGCTAATGCTATCCTGACTGTGCCTTCAGCTAGATTACATACCGCTCCCACGCTATTCAGGAAACAAGTGGCATCGCACTGGAAAAAACATGAAATGTTAGCAAAACTTCACGTTCTACTGAACATAAACCGACAATAAAGAAATTTAATAAAAATTGTAAACATGAGAAAACATCAAACGATTGCTACCTGAGAACCCATGCTGTTGAGACACTCTGTCATCTTCGTCTCATTACTTGTTGCCTCTGTATTTAATGATTTTATTAAATTGAATGATATATAATCTTATGTTAGTTTTCAATCTAGCGGAACTTGCCAATGATTTCCATCACGGTCCAGGGCATCGGCTTACCGTGACAGCAGCCAGGAGCTGCTTTACGTCTATTGTGGACACACGCGGGGACTATCTTTTCGTAGTCAGGCTTTACCCGGTAAAAGTGAATTTAAGAAAGATAAAAACAATCAATTTCAGGAATATTTAAAGCTCATTTTATGCCAAACAAGGAGCTCCGTTCAGGCAGGTATTCCAACGGTCATGAACTCATGATACGTAACAATTTTATTAATCCAGCCATTTAAATATTTGAGGACAAAAGAAACTCACCGCCAACTTCCTTATCTTTGGGATATCCTCTGGCTTCGGCACACCAAAAGTGCACAAATAGTAGAGTGCATCAAGGAAGCACTTTTGAAAATTCAATCCCGTGTGACACGGCGACAGCGTGTTCTTCAATGGCTTGAAGCATCCTAAATATGTAGTCATCACAGTGCGAAGTCGAGCTCTGGAAATGTCTGTCAGCCCATCCGACAAATGCTTGAAGTAAACTTCAGGAACGACCTTCCCTTCCCGATCAATCTAGATATAGGAGTTTTATTAAAATTCTCAGTACTATGCCCACAGACGGAGAAAGTGTGAATTGAATATAAAGGGCCACGAGCAAATTCTGAATCGTAGCTGTTTTATATAAAAGATAAATACGGAGCAATCGAAATATATAATTTGACTGATTTTTATTTACTTACAGCTCCCATTTTCTTCAACGTACATGTATACGCACACCACTGGGGTTGGAGCAGGGTTCATGAAATTAGAAATAAGTTGATTTAGTGATTTTACGCTATTATATACTTAAGCGATACTTGAAAGTAAGTAACATCTAGCGTGTCATAAAGCACAATCGTAGCAGGCAGGGAAGGTAACGTATTACATGGGTAATGGGAAATGTAACACTTCAGTGAAAGGATACTTAAGGATAATTTATTCCGAAGCACGTTTCTTTCATATGTGAACGAACTTTTTGGAACTCGTTATATCGGTATTTGGGTAAGTAGGATATGATGATCAATGTAATGTGAAACCTGAGGCATTGGCAAAATGTTACTTTAGCATCGATAACTTTTCCAGACATCAACCATCCCCATGGGCTGACTTCCCTATCGCTATCTTTGAGGAAACTCCTCATTTCTATGCATTACTTTCTCTTCACTTACCAAATTTTCGCTATCTAGCATTCCATTTGCATCCGTTTTGGTGGAAATCGCACATTCGCCTGTGGTTTCAGGTACCACTGTAACAACAGGAAGTTGGCTCCCGCGGCAGCAGACAGTCCCGTCTGACGCCCTTTGATAGAATGGATGCTTTGGATGATTTACGCAAAATCTTTCCGAAGGATCTAGCACGTAGGTCCCTTGAATATGAGATTCAGGTTGGTTGGAGCTTGGAGTACATTGCACTAAGATTTTATAATTCAGAAAGATTAAGGTAAGATACTGAAAAAATACCACTTTGGCAACTTCCATTTTTATTGAGGAATATTTGTAGCTTTGAGGATGGATATCTCTCCCCTTCAAAACGTGAATGAAATGCAGACAGATATAAAAGTTATGGACAAACAGGTTATGAAAACTCTACAACAGCGTTTATCATGCAAAACATAAACATTTGAAAGGCATTAGAATTACTGTTTGATTTAACACTGACCATTGCATGCATCATTCATCAATTTATATGGGATTGAGTTCATTTCATTTCATTTCATGTTTTATAGAAACACAGACCGGATATTATTGGATCCCATGAATGAAAACTCAAAATCTATATTTCACCAGTTCTTTATGAAGCCGACACGAAACGCCTTTGTTTGAAGTAATTTTTGCGGATGAATCAAAATGATGTTTCAAAAGAATATCTCTACAAAACGAAGCAGGCAAATTATCCTGTATACGTAATTGAATATGCTAACAATTTTGCAGCTTTGGTTGAAATTCGCTAACCAATAATAAAATTATTTGTAAAATTGTCCCATATCCCTTTTTTACTTGCTCATGACATTTCTTCATTACGTAGATTTTAGGCAAAATAATTTGATCTGAAAAATCAATATCTGTCTACTACGCTCTAATATAACATTCATAGCATTACGCTAAACAGCTAGCAATCAGTTTGTTTCGTATACAAACTGTGTATTTGTAACTGCAAACAAAAACGCAAGAGATTTTAATAATCTTGATTACTTACTCTATTTTTAACTCATGCTTATTTTACTAATCTATCCATGTATCTATCTATGTAGGTATAATGAATGACGACATTCAACAAGATTTAAAAACTGATATGTATCATACAACATAAACTAGAGTACGTAGAGATAAAAGATGAAAAGAATGAGATGAATCGTATATGGTCTTTTTCAGGATTGCAAGTTCTCGGAGATTAACGTTTCTATTGGGATAATCAACTGGAAGTAGTGGATTTCTAGGAAAACTGCCGTAGCCGCATTGATACAACTTGATTCAATAAAAGTAGATATTACGAGCTACAACACGGCGGTTTAGGTTAGGAATGAATCTTATGCGCTGTGTTTAGGATAACACAACATAATAAAATTGATAGATGTATGGGGGCGAAGAAGCGAATGGAAATCTTATTAGCGGATGTGGTAATCTTATCAAAAAGACCAACTCGTTGTCATTATTCCATTAAAGCTCCAGGAATCCAGGAATTGGCAACTCCAAAAAAACCGCAAATGCTGTTGGTCTGGTTGATAGGTATCAGTTAGAAGAGTTGGTGTAGCTAGCTTGTGCAAATACTCTTGTGCCAAATGCTTGTACATGTGTTATACCACATAAACTATAAGGTATGATACTTAAGTCCACACACCCCATCAGATTTTTATAATACTTTATATATTTTATAATGAAGACCGAATCCTTCTCATACTCATAAATTATGCAGCAACATTAATGTTATTATATATACAAACTTATTATATCTATAATTGGAAACGATGTAATATAATAGTAGATTCCGTTCTTTGCTTTGAAACAAAGATTCTTTACTCCCGCCCCCATTCCATTAACTTCCATTTGTTGTTAATAAAATTAATGACATAAGTATATGCAAATCTCCACCGGCTATAAATATTGATGCTGATGAGCCCTTTGTGAAAGACAAGCCGGTCATGTTACTAGATAGCTGCACGGATTTAGACCTACGGTTTAGCATGTATAATTATCCCTACATTTGGAAGTTGAGCCACTTTTGGGTATAAGGCAAAATGTATGGTTATTATACAGGCTAATATAAGAGCTTAATTGAATGTCTTCTGCATGTAGAAAAGACTCATTCTATCCCAGAATAGATTTCGGATATTTAAACATTCGTCATTATTAGTCATTTTGTATATATTTTGCTACTCATCATATTATAATCTCTTATGTATACTTATAGAAGTATGATTCACGAATTAGCAAATTCTTACTTCCACCAGTGGAACTATCAATGTGGTGAAAGATAGTTCTGAGATCTAATGTACTGAAAAGAATTATATGTTCTATCATGCCTATGTAACAACTTGTATTTTTTATTAAAGCTGACAACAAAGCAAGCAGTCAAATGTGAGAAGTCAAATGAAGTTTACTACAAAAGTTTCACCCAGCGTGTTAGAAAGCAAAGACCGTGCTTTTTCGAGTCTCTCACTCTCTCCTACTTTGTACATGGTCATTTAATTTTTATTCTTGTATCCATTTTCTCCATTTTATCTCTTGACAAATGAGAAAGCGGAAAGCAAATTCCATCATTTTGAAAAGTCCTCTGATCATACCTATAGAAGACTGATACTGTCATACACTCGTTTACAGAAGGACTGGCTTTCTTTGCAGTGGACTGACCGGATACAGGAATGTCAGTGTCCGTCCCTTTATCAAGACCGATAGGCTTTTTCATTTCTCTCTAGAAACTTTGAAACGCGGAGGTGGATAGTGTTGGCAATAAAATGGTACATGCTCTGCTAACAATAATGAAAGTGGCACTTTTTTCCTCTCCGATATTTACCCTTCTCATCCTCCAAGTCGGCGGAATCGTGCCTGACGGCAATTCCAGCAACAGCATCGCAGACTCCCTGTGTAGGGCACACGAGAAATGTTTCCAGTGTATCCAAACCATGGGATGTATGTGGTGCAAAGATAAGGTATAAAACATGTACCTTTCTCCTGTTCCAATATATGTATCTATGTATCAGTCGTATCAAAACACAAACGTTAATTAAATAGAATAGGCTACTTTAGAGTTAAAAATTGATTTTTAGGCTGGGATGAGGAAAATTTATTGAAAGTGAATCTCTTTCGGTATCTGAGGTTATTTTGTGCTTCAATTTCAGGATTGAAGTTTGGAGATCTTAAATAAGTATTAGTGAATGTTTCAGCATTATATACTTTTTTCAGTGGTCAAGACTCATATATACCTCCAGTTTGCACCAGAGTATGTGAGAATCTCAGCCCAATTCTACGAAGAATTTTGAAGTCTAAAACTATGAGGATCGGACTGATGCTTGAGAATGTCAGCGTTGAAATTCGAAACTCTCAGGCTCCTTTGAGAGCAAAAGTTTGCTTGGGGAAAGGAAATGTCAAATAAAATCATTTTCATTTCATATTACGCAAGCCAAAGATAGTGTTGAGGCATAGTTTCAATTCATACTTTTACCGATCCTGAATTCGATTCCTGCTACTTCCAATAGTAAGAAAAGATTTGTTCGGCTTTTCCACTAAAGCCGTTTTACATAAAGTATTTCTTGACAAAAAATGTTCCCCTTAACCCAGTTTAGTCGATTTCTGTGGAACCTTGCATAATGACTAATAATACAGAGTAAAGTCAAATATTCCAGGTAGAAAATACAAAACAGTGCATTCGTAAAAGTAAAGACCTTGATAGACCCCATCTTTGATAATATCTCTCTGTATGAACTACGGAGTACGAAACCTAACAAATTTTAGCATGACTAACATGAAATGGTTTCATACCAGAAACGGAGAAAAAAGGATCATGGGGATTGATTGTAAGAGAATTTTTCTATTTGATCAATAACAACTAACAACTGTAACGCTGCCACAATCAGTAAAAAGTACTCAATAGGATTTATTCAGTATTCCACATCAAACAGTGCAACATATAGATCTGCTGGAAAAGGGTTTATATAGGCTTTGGCTATATGGGTTCTGCATTAAAAACGATATAGTATTCCTGTGTCAAAATGGGTTTGCATAGTTTTGAGTGTATTTATAGATGCCTTTGATGAGCCCTTGTATATTTAAAGCTCTTTTCGTTTTTTTTTGCTACCCAGAATCCGTCTTTGGAATCAAGATGCTTTTCAAATCAGTCACTGACCATTCAGTGTAAGGACATTGAGAACCCTCGTGGGAGTCTTAAAGAGTAAGAATCATTTGACTCAGCACGCACGTCACCATCATCACATCACCCCTGCTTTACTTTCACCGTACTTTTCTTTTAACTTCAAAGAGATATTTAACTTTTAGTATCTTTGTACAGACTAATACTTAGAACAGCCTTGGTACATGACTCTCCCGTGTCTGATAAAGAAAGTTTAGCTTCCCAAAAGTGAAAATCAAAGCAATCGCCCCATCCGTGCTAAATTGTCAATACAGTATAAAAGCAATAATTGCATTTGGGCTAGCCAACCTCTATCACATTTTCTTCTGGTTTTACCAAGGCTATTTTACCATTAAGGGAATTGACTTGCTTACTCGGAACATGTAGGGAGGGCACGATTGACGTTTGAATTATAACTTTGACATTTTTTTTCTGTAAACACCCTTTCATGAAAGGAGAACGGGCGACGAGGAGAAGCTCAAAGGAGATGGAACTTATAAAATCCGCCCACAGGTGGTTGAATTAAGTTTACGTAAAGGGGAAAAGCGCAATGTCACGCTGGAATACACAGACGAGAAGAGTCGACCCCTGGATTTATACATTTTAATGGACTTGTCGTGCTCAATGAAAAAGCATAAGGTTAGTTGTCAAAAAAACAACATGTGCATCGCGTGCACTTTATGCTGGCCACACACGCAGACGGAGATAATAAAATAATGCGATGATACTTTAACCAGGAAACAGTTTCCAATTTGACGTCTACCTTGGAAAAGAATTTGAAAAAATTAACAAGTGATCTGAGAATGGGCTTTGGGTCATTTGTCGACAAGGTAAAAGAATAAAATCAGTCTAGAAACTATATGACAAATATATGGACGGACTCTCAAAGCAAACTTCAATAATGGGACGAGAAGTCTAAGAAAAGCTTTTAGAAACCTTTTTAATCTGCTTTAATTTTTTATAAAATCGCGATGTTTTTCTCATGTAATCTACTTCCACTTGGCCGGAAGAAGCACAAATAAAAGGCGAAACGTGTTGCAATATAAATACACATCCAAGATTATTCTTCAAAAAAGAACCATAGGGTCGACTTGTTTATTCTGCAGGGAGAGTCCTTTCTCATATTTCTTAATTAGTTTGATTAATTTGATCACTTCTTGTCAGCCATTAGCTCCTTTTGGATTCCTCGCACCAGACCCAACCAATTCAAAGGAATGTGAAGGGGAAAAGCTACAATCCATACCTTACAGCTTCAAGAACCATCTCAGGCTCACTGATAACGTCACTCAATTCATTGTACGTACCGAAATAGTAAATACTGACTTTGTTGCATCAGCTTTTCAAAACTTTATTTCTAGGAAGAACAAATTTATTATTATTATATGATGAAGATGAATGCAATATTATGTACACAAGAAATGGTCAACTCTGTAATGAGTTTTTGAAACTGATCCCCCTAATTGTTGTCGTTAAATTTTATCTTCTATAGGATGGAGTAAACGCGGCAGGTATTAGCTCCAATATTGAGCACCCCGAAGGAACTCTCGAAGGCCTTTTACAGAGTATCGTGTGCACCGGGCAAATTGGTACATGATAACCTGTAAACATCAAGTCCATAATAGAAATCATTATAACGGATAGCATGAAAGAAATAGCTTTATATAGTTTTTTCAGGCTATTATGGAAGTGCCTAAAAGTAATAAAGCTAAAAAAATATCACCTTTTTTTTGTTTCAAGGATGGCGAACTGGAAAAGAGAATCGCAGCCGTAAGCTGGTTGTGATCTCAACGGATGGATCCTTTCATCTTGCGGGAGATGGAAAGGTTTTCAATTTTTTCTTTATATCTGTATGCGATATGGAACCATACATTGTGGCATAATAGGTTTTAGGTAATCTTTTGATATAAGCCAACTAAAATAATATTTCTTTTTATATTTTTTCCTCGCATGTGTGAAAACATGACGGGTTTTATTAACATCCCACATGTCATCATAAAATTTTGAAGCTTGTGGGTGTTGTTCTCCCTCATGATGGAGTTTGCTATGTGGACCAGTCAGGAATCTACACGGGTGCTACGGTATTCGACTACCCTTCCGTCTCCCTAGTACGCCAGAAGCTTAAGGAGAATGATATATTCGTCATTTTTGCAGTGACAAAAGACCAGGAGAAAGCTTACAGCCAACTTTCCCAGCAACTCGATCAATACGCTGTGACTCAGAGTATTGACAATAATGACAACTCAATTATAAGCGTGATTGGGGATGAATACAAGGTTGGTTATTTGAGCCGTACATGAGCATATCATATTACAGAATTACAATTTACTTCCCAATTTATTTAAATTGTTACGATCCGCTGATTTGCTATTCCGTAATTTCTCTCATTTTCTCTTTTCCCATCGTAATTTATGGAATGAGTCTCCTTTCGTGAACCAACTAATCATTACAAAATATAGCTTATTGAGTTTATTGTCTTTGACAGAAATTGGTGAATACAACTACAATGCTGAGCGACTATGATCAAAAGGACTATGTTGGCATTAAAATCTACGTAAAATGTCCGAATGAAAAGGATTTCCTTGAAAGTAACCAATGTAATGAAGTTGGTCCTGGAGTAACAGTCAGGTAGGAAGATGAACGTGCTTGAGAATAGCGCATGGTCCATGCAACAAAAAAAAATTCTTTAAAAAAAGCATGCTGGATATAGCAAGATAAGGATTAAATTCTCATGAAACGTATTATATATGGGATTATTATAAGCTTTCACTGAAAATTTCCCAAGATTCATGAGCCGTCGGTAGATCATAGATTTAGTAAAGAGGATGGAGCGCAAATCCTTTAGGAATTCACGCTCACATTCTTATTATTATGCAAAAAAAGAGCTTCAAACTTGGAAAGATGGGCAGGACATTGAGCTAATACATAGAAAAATGTTCAAATACTTAATATGTCTCTATGATGAATTATGTATGAGCCCAGCTTCAAGATAGAAGTGGAGCTAAAGGACTGTCCATCAAAATCATCAAATCCTGACGCTTGGAAGTCTAAAGTGTCAATCTATCCACTCTCTTCCAGCGAAGATAACATGCTCATCCAGCTATCCATGTTGTGTGGTTGTGACTGTGAGGCAGAGAGCCCCTCCAAAACACTTAAGGTAACCTTGTACGTTAACCTTTATGTTTATGCAGCAGCAGCTAACTGCGACTTTTATTTTCTTTAAACATCTTGAAGGGAGCAGAATTGTCGCCAGAGTGCTCTAATCATGGATTCGTTCAATGCGGGATTTGCGCTTGTGAAACAAAATTTGGGGGCCCATTCTGCAATTGCACAACCGACGATACTGGTAGTGTAAGTATGGACCAGTGTGTAGATCCGAAAACTGGAACGGTTTGCAATGACAGGTAGCAATTTCACTAGTGTTGTGTGCCTAAGCGGTAAAGATTTTGCGAATTTTTGCAGAGTTTTATTGATTTGAATTAATTTCAGAGGAACATGCGACAGTTGTGGAAAATGCACTTGTGATGCTGTTGACGGAAACTCGAATGTATTTTAGACATTGTCTTTTTATTCTCATTTTAGACTAATATTACTCAAATAGCTTTTTAATGAAAATGCTCGCTTGCGATTCCTCCCAAACTTATCGATATGAAAAAATAATTTTTGCAAAAATGCTTTTGAAACACAGGCTAGAAGCGGAAAATATTGCGAATGTGACAATACAAACTGCCCATTTGAACGTGGTGTAGATCATGTATGGGTAACTTTATTATTAAGTTACAATCCTATAAATTCCTCTGAAATGATATAGTTAACTTAACCTAACATAACCTCACAAGGGCCTCTGCAATAAAAATGCTGAAGATGGACCACATGGCGAGTGTGAATGCAGTCGTTGTAAATGCGAGGAAAAATTTAATGGGTCAAGATGCGAGTGTCCCACCAACGATGTAAGTCAAGAACTGCTTTTTAAACATATTGAGGTTCGGATGATAAAAATTTCCCATATGTCATGCTTCATATTGTTACTGCAACACTTGCACAGGAGAACCCAAAATATCTATATAAGGAGTTTTAGGATTAAGGTAATATAAAAGTGAGCCATATGTGTCAAAGCTGAATTTGAACGAAGAAAATTTAATAAAAAACTTTTCAGAAAAACTGCCGGGATCCTAATTCTCCTGAGGATACTTGCAATGGAATTGGCTCCTGCTACTGTGGAAAATGCATTTGCAACCCACAAACCAACAAGGGGAAATTCTGCGAGATTCAGTATGCAAGGCTGGTAAGGCTCAAAGCATGTCTCTCTTCTTATCATATCATTCATCCATCTTATATCAGCTTATCATAAAATGTAATCCGGCTATATTTCTCCTTCTGCAAAAAAATCTATTTGCTGCAAATAGATTCTTACGTGTCAAATATCTTTGTGAAAAGAGAGAAAAAACAGTTGTAAATTCGTTATATGAAAATTAAATTTTCTTTTAAAAAAAGGGAAAAGTATGACATTCGTTTTGTGGACATATTGCATACATCAAATATGCGTAGATATGTATACATTCTAATAGTATGTTTCACGTCATTTCTTCCCAGAACGGCTCCTGTGACGCTGCTCGACTCGAGACTGAGAAATGTGTGAAGTGTCTTGTCTCTAGATATAGTATATCTGGCGAGACAGACGGAGCGAAAACTGAGCACTGTGAGGAAAGCTGTACAGGGATTGCAATTGTCTTCAGTTCTCGAATTGGTACGTAAGTAAATGCTCAATAAAGAAGCAAAAGTCGCAAACAACAAATTCATGTCTTTCAACTTTCCATTATACTTGCCCTTTACGACTGATCATAAACATCATAGGATGGTAAACTTTTTTCATTAAAAAAATTTAACTGCTTTGTGGAGTAATGATATGGTCGGGAAATTTAGCTTGGTTTGGTTTACTTTTGACGTAATGTCTACATTAAAATAAAAAGTTGGCTCGTACTGTTTATCAAAAAACAGAGATCTTAACCGTGGAGGAGGAGGAGAATGCCTGTAAGGATTTCGAAATTGACAAGAATGAGTGCCGAATCGACTACATCATAAAACATAAGGATATAACAAGTGGGAAAATCCTACTTGAAATTGACGAAGGGGAAACAGTTACCCGAGATAAATGTCCAACGCCTGCAAATGTCCTTGGGATTGTGATTGCAATTATCGGGGCGATGGTTCTCATTGGAATATTTCTACTTCTTGCATGGAAGGTGGTCACGCATGTTCAGGACAAACGGGAGTACGAGCGATTCGAGAAAGCGATCAATGAGACTTCCTGGGAAACAGTAAGGAATAGAGAGCCTTGTGTCTTTTTGCATTAGTCATCCGTACGGAAATGGGTGCAATCGCAATGGCACACTCTTGCTTCCACATTGGTGATTTGAAAGTATTTCATTATTGGTAAATCACCAATTGCTTTATATTTTTTCTTGCAGCAACAAAATCCTCTGTACAAGCCAACCACTTCACAATTCCAGAATCCTGCTTATATAGACTACAGTGAAAATTGACATCCTCCTGAGAATGACGAGGGAAAGTGATGATGAAGAAAGTTCTTGGGAGTGTGACACAACTATTTATTCAACTGTAAAAACTATTCCAATGAAACCAATAATGATTAAAAGCCATGCGTCAATAAAGTCCAAATGTCAACATATGCCACATCCTAATTAGTGGAAAACTGGAATTTGCAGTTTCTTGCGTGAGAGTCACAAAATGTGGTTGCTTTGTTTGTTTAAATCTGTTTGTTGACACAGCAAAGCCATTCCATTAAGTTTTTTACACACTCCATTGGCCATGAAACGTGACAACACGATTTACCACTTCCTTTTAATTCAAAATTCGCTCGAAAAGAAAAAAAAGAAAAGGGTTCGTTGAATTGTTCTATAAATTACAACTGCTTCACTCCCATCACATCAAATTCCAGTCGAGTCCATCTGTTTTGGAGTATCTTTTCTAACCTGTAGATATGATTCAAAATGGTAGTTCATGATGATGACTTTGTGGGAAATCTGAGATTTACCCACCTAACCTAACCTAGTTTCGACTTTACGGGAAAACAGACAAAAGTTTATTTTCCGCAGGCCAAGTTCTGACGTTCCGGATTTGAGGTCGGAGGCAAATGATGACAAATGCAGATAAGGTTTGTCTTGTAAGCCATTTTTTCATTTGCGAGTTGTCATTTTGGAAACCAAATTTAATTTGAACAGACAGTTGGTTGGCCTCGTTAAGATTAGTGTAGGTAGATGTACCATGTAGCATTTTTAAACGAGATGGGAAAAAATACGCAAGCAAGTAATAATGAATGATAATTAATTCTTTCTACGGTTTACATTAGCAATCAACCCATGAAAACTTTTCCTTTTACCAAAGTATTCTCTCAATTGATTTTTCCATCTGCAAAATCCGAGAGAACTGTAGTTGGATTAGAGACATTGTCCTTGGAACATAACTGACGTATAAAACTTTGGGATCAGCAGAAAAATAATAATAGTAATAACTGGACGATTGTTCCCCACTCTCTCGTATAACAATGAATACGCCAAACCAGTATGAAACGTTACGATATGATCCTTCACAAAGATTACCAAGAGCTATCGGACACCGGATCCCGTTTAGTCTTTTGTTAGCTGAAGTCTGAAGTATGTGCTTACTATTAATGCCATACGGTTTCAGGCAGAGCAACTAGATAATGATAACCGACGATATGCTACTTCCTGTCTATTCCCTTTTCCTTTCTCATCATAAGAAGAGACATTGGGCTTGCAGGCATCTGTCATTCGTCATCTTTATATGAAGGGTTCTTCTCAGGTTTTCTCGTTGTAATAATGACGGATTGGATGAGAATGTGATCTAATATTGCATTTGGATATGAAACTAATTGTTCTCATGTCTAGATTTCGTTGTCCGGACATGTTTCTGCGGTTTGGGGCAGGGAGGAAACTCATCAGAATTGGAAAGATAATATTTGAAACGTGACACAAGGACATAAATGAAAGCTTTTTATCATGTGAATAGTTTAAATTACGGCCCAATTTCATACTACCTGCCAAAATAACCACAAGTTTTCAGGGCAAATACCTAACTAACTAACCTAACTTTGCCTTTTAATAATTTCGCTTTGTTTTCCCCAAATATCTCGATTTGGGACAATTTGCACATATTTCTGTCAAGGCCATGAAAACAATTGCAAGACCTTTTCCAGCAATTAGAAGGGTCAAAGCTAAAATTTTTCAATTACCTTTCATGCACTTTGACGTTTGACGCTTGCTCGACTGTAACGAATGCAGAATGTTATTTATTAGGCAAACTGGTTCCTAGCAGAGCTGACATGCCATTCATGAATGACAGCTTTCCTAATTCCATTATAAAGCGACCGAGAAAAAAGTAGAAACCGGGAAAGTGAAAGTGATGTTGCAGCGAACCATGTCTATTGCAGTAAGTAACCTTGTCATTGTTAGCGATATGGTAGTTAGATAGTACTTAGAAAGCAACTATCGACACAACAAAATCTTCCTGATCATTTCAACACACTCATAGAAGGGGTTTCTACTTATTGAAAAAATCTAGAAGGACTCAAAACAGCAAATCAGCTAAACTAGACATGTATGTGTCTTAGCTTTGAAGTATTAAAAATGATTTGAAATGGACAATGATAAATTCGAAATAAAAGGAATTGAAGTTAGCTTGGGGGCTAAGTTTTTGTATTCTTCTGGGAACCGTGCAATTGAAAAGCTGAGTTTTTTCTCTATGTATTCTTCCAAAAAAAAGTTTTTTAATACGACACGAGTTTGATTAGTGGATTCCTGGAGAAATTGGATGTAGCGTAGCATGGGTTAATTTCAATTTTTGCAAAGTTCGTTAAGTTGGCCCAAAACTTATGTTTATCAAAAATCATAAATTTTTCATCACAGATTCATTTTATAGACCTGTCTTGTTATACTAACTGAAACTGGAGCAACGAAAGTCGGATTTGCTTCTGAAAATTCTTCCTGTTGCCATAAAATCTATATATACGTACGTAGTTGGTCATTTCATTATAAAAATTTGCATTTACTAAACCTTTTCAGTTAGCCTATCTTATGAAAATCTTTGAAGGTGCAAATTGTACAGGGCCGATCACAGAAAACCAAGGTTCTACCTTCCCTCGTAAGTTAACGAATAAATATGAACGCTTTAAAAGAAGATTTTAACGCTTCCTGTTCCCTTATTAAATGAATGAGCATATTTCACAATGAGGACTCTAAATAGTCTAAATACATAAATATATTCAGATATTAAAGTGACTTCCGTTACAACTTCTACTTAAACGGATAGAGGTTTCACTTCCTCTCTTCAATGAAAGACGAGTGAATAGGTATTGTAAAAAAGTAAGAAGATTACGCTTTGGCGCTGTTAGCAAAGCTTAAAAAAATACTCCAATCTGCTTTCTCAAGAACTTTCCCTTCCAGTGAGTGGGCAGAAAAGCCTAGATAAAAATTCTTGTAGACTGATTGTGCCGATCGATCTCTTCCACGATTTTTACTTTCATCAGCGGTTCACAGAATACAGGATGTTTCTGCCGCTATTAATAAATGTCTCAAGTAGGGGTCTATTTACTTTTTCCAAATATTTTTTATAAGAACACGTATAAATATACATTATTTGTCTTGTTTATGGAATTATGTCTGTAGACAACAAAACAATTTGCTGATCCATTTTAGTGTGTCACAATAAAACAACTCAGTGTAATCGATATCTAGTCAATGAAAGTATCAGTAGTCGTACGCAGTCTTGCGAAAGGTCCTTTCGGAAAAGATTAGCATTAAAGAAAAAATTACATGCTTAATTGGTCTTTTTGATGAAACTTGTTTTATTCTTATCTTACCCCTAATGTTATAAGAGGAGATTTCAACAGATCAAAATCTCTTTGTCTGATGAGACGGAAATGAAAAAACTTTTTGTAAATACATCCTGCCTCTGTTTGAATTGGCTTAATCTCCGGAGTCCTTTTGGCCTATTCTAATTGCGCAATGTATCTATTACCAAAATTCCAAGGACCAAAACACTCAAAACTATTGCATTTTGTATCAAATTTTGGATACTGAGTATTTTTGCAGGACCAGTATGTATGTATGCAACTAGCCACCAGCAAGTGTATACTACACTTGCTTTACTAAAATTAATTAAAATCCAGTTAAAAAATATTTCAGTTAAATAGAAGTTGGTTGAAAAACTCGTTTATTCAATTTTATAGCTAGTTTAAACCAAAGGTAGCTCAGTGCATTCAATGAAAAGCAAGTTAAAAGGTAGTTCCTTAAATGAAAAGCCGATTAAAATTTATTTAATGAATGACCAGTTAAAAAGTACTTATTTAATGAATGGCCAGCTACAAAGTAGCCTATTTAATGAGTGGCCAGTTAAAAAGTACTTATTTAATGAATGGCCA
>JAQGAH010000659.1:0-29053 GCA_034696885.1 Lepidocyrtus paradoxus | reverse complement strand
TTTTATCGATTTCGACCTCTAAAGAACTCACCTTTCATGTTTTAAAACGTGCCCGTTGTCAATAGTGAATAACAATACACATTACATAGTTACTATAAATCACTGAAGTGTATCAATAATTCAGTTTTTCACAGTTATAGCATGTTTTTATGCCAATACCACGTAGGTTAGTGTAATTCATGAATCAGAATCATTGGCATATTGCGTACGACGTATCATGGCATAGCTTTCAAATTTGTATTTTTTATATATTTGGAATAATTTACTGCTTAAGAATTCCGAAAGCATTTCCTCATTCCCTCCAGAATATTCGCAAGTGCGTAAATATGAAATATCAGTATTCAGTATTAGGCGAGGCATACGGTTTTGATGTAATTTATTTTGCTCTTACTTGTGGAATTCTATACGATTGTGCTTCAAAAACAACCTACATATATCTTCAACCTCTACAGAATAAAGGAATCTATGGTTCGTTATATTTAAAAGACAATGATTTGATACGATTTAAATTAACACTTTACTTTTATTTTCCAATAAAGAACAGGATGGTTTATACTTAAACCTCGTAAAAACACAACTTATATAAACTGTTTTTGTATTTTAATTGTAAGATTTTAATAAAGAATGAAAAGGTTACTTAATCGGCATCTTCATCATCATCGTCCTCAACTAATGCAGCCTTGGCATAGGTTTCAGCTTCAGTATATACTTCAGCTGGGACACGTTCGTGACGGCCTATAGTATGTTCACCGATCCAACTCAATTCCAGCTCGAAAGATTTGTCCTTAACTTCATCATGGACGATATAGATTCTGAAAATCACAGATCCCAGAGGATAGAAATAATCAGCAAACCGCAAATTAAAACTTCTGTGTGATAGCGAGCATCATTCAAAGTCAAAAGCTAGAAAAGATAACAATATTTTACATTTTAGCAGCTTCTTTAATGAGCTCACGACAGTTCATGGAGCTCAAAGTAAGTTTTTCCATTTCTGTCTTTGCAGCCTGCTTTGCTTTCCCGATAGCACATCCAAGATAACCCTGCAATTAGAAAAATCAAATAAACACAAATGTCAATACAACATACATAAGATTTTTTAAACTGTTTGTTCGTTTCCACAGTCCAGAAACAGTGCATTATTGCTGTCCGAAATCCATTTTCTTTCAGCCCTTATAACAATTAATATTTTAATATAATATTATTTAATTGTCTTACATGATAAACACCTGAAGGATCAATCATATACATTTCTGGTTTCTTTTCGGCAACATCATACGTCCCAAGAACCACACTGCATCCGAATGGGCGAACAGCACTGTACAAAGTATACGCGTGCATATACATCGCCACACGATCCGTGACATACTGTGGAGATTACATAAATACAACAGTTTCAGAACTTGTTGGACTAACATGAACCTGAAATATTTCATTTATTGAATTTTTATTATAAAGTTTCAGTAAAGTACGTACCCTCAGCGGTGCGTTACCACCGTATTCCGAACGGTAATTGGAGGCTTCATTCCGAGCGGTTTCAACAATTTGCCTGGCATCCGCTAACAGACCAGCGATGCCCATCCCGATGTGTCTATCGACGCTGAAAAGTCTTCGGTTTGTTCCAGGCTCATAAAGTTTGGAGGTTACCAATTTCTCTACGGCAAAAACCACTCCATCCGTTCCTAAAAGAGCAACCGCGGTTCTGAAAAATGAATAAAAAAAATCCATAAGTTGACAAGTCAGTCGGTGCATTTAAATATAACCATATTACATAATACAACTTTAACTTCAGCATTTTAAAAGTAAATTAAAACGTGATTATGCTTACCCACTGTTCTCGATAGCCTTTTGGGCGTATTCCACCTAAAATCAAATTAAAAACCGGTCAGGCATTTAACTCACACTTCATATTTCCTTCAATAACTTTACAATTAGCAGAAGCTTCCGATTTAAATACTGAATACTCTTAGACATACCTGGAAAACTCTCCCATCAGGGCTGAATTGAGAAGCAGATAAATCATACTGTGAAAAAGTGACAAGTAAAAAATAATGGGTTAATCATATCATATCATAATACAAAAAGTCAAAATAATCCCCCAAATAACTTCGTACACTTGTCATAATCATTAAAAAACAACGAAGATGGAAATTTGGAAATATTATAATTTGCAAAATTAAATTACCCCAGTTCCAATTGAACTCATGATGACTGATTCACTGATTGCTTACTTTCCGTTTTCACCACACAAATCAGACAGATGATAACCGAAACAACTTAATGGACGATTATCTCCAGCAAATTGAAAGCACAACTACAAACTGCACAGCTCACAAAGATTTCAAAGTACTGCAATTAACTATTTTAATTTTCACTCGGATAATTTGTAAACATGCACAACTGACAACTGGAATAAAGGCGATTTGCGTCGGCAGATGAGCAATGACTTGACTTGATATTGGATGTCCTTTTTCCGCTGATTCACCTTCCTACAAGTCATTCCTAAGCAAGCGAAATAGAAAAGAAGGATTTCCCGCATCACGGGCTATCTGCATCTTTACTCTATGGCTGTGCCAAAGTGTGGGAAAATAGTTCAACGTTGTTTTCTGTTGTGCTTTGAGATTGGGTTGAGTGAGTGAGTGAGTGAGTGAGAGCAACTGTTGTTGAAAGAGTGTTGTTGGAAGTTGGAATTGCTTTTACCACCGGCTTGTGAATGCAAGCGATTGTCACTGTTAGTGAAAGTGGTGAAAGGAGATTTTGACTTTACATTTAAAGTCGTTTTTCTAAGGTGGATGTTGTTCATTCAGAGTTAACAACAGTTTACTTACTTACAGTTAATATCTTAAGTTATAAAAGTGTTCATATTTATTGGCAATTGGAATAACTTTTGAACAACATTCGGGGTTTTTCGGTGTTTATCTGGTGTCTGGAAGCCGAAGGATTGTAGTTACTCAATATTCCTCCATATAGTTAATCATCAATCATGGTGAAGTTAAACACGGCAAGCGCAAAGGTTCGAGAAAAGAGCCGAGCGTTTATCCCCTCCATGGACGCAATTAAAACGGATAAGATAACAGAGGTGATTTATAATGCAATAGAGTATTGTAATTTTATGATATAAGAGATGCCAATGACATTATTTTATTGAAGATGACCAATTATAAATTGAAATTAAAACATATTCTTGTTGCAGTTATCGCAAAAATATTGGGGTTCTAGCAATCAGAAGGAACGTGCTCCTTTCGAGCAGGGCATCGTTGATGAAATATACTTGAACGAGCTAGTTCAGTCCAGGTATTAAATTGTTTTAAATATTTTTATAAACTGATGTAAAAATATGATAATAAATGACCATTCAGCATAAAATATTTTGCATTTAATTGCTAACTCTAGTTTCCACACGAGGAGGGTTGCACTCTTGGAAATCAGCCAGTATTTAGAGAATTACTTATGGCCAAATTTTAATCCGGAGACGTCAAGTTTTTCTCATGTAATGTCCATGGTTTGTATGGTCACTGAAAAGCATCGTGAGGGTTTGTCAGTCTGGAATGTAAGCTTAATGTTAATTCTGTACTTTAAATAAATAATTAAAATATTGCAAGGTTAATTTCTAATTAACATTGTTTAAACTGATTTGATTTTTCAATACAGTGTTTCAGAAATGACGAGGAAAAGTTTGCCAAGTTTTTTCATCGTGTTCTCTCAGCATTGTTGAACGAAGCAAAGAGCAGTCTGCAGGAAGGTCGAACCATTTTGCAGTTTTTGAACTGCGCTTTTGCTTCTTTGGAGATCGACTTGGTTCGAAAACAACTTCAGAGTTTGGTGTCTCTCCACATTTGGCATTGTTTGCCTGAGGTAAGCATAAAAATATACACAGAAGAGTCTACCATGTCACAATATATGTCAATGTAATTAATTACGCATTGCTCAAAGTCATTTGAATCCGTATTTCTTTGCTTCAGGGACGCCGCGAAGAAGAATTCAAGCGATTTCCAAAATGGAAAAAGAATTGGAAGTCAATGTTGAAGCGGGATGGAAAAGAAACCGACGAAAAGAAAAAGCTAAATGAATTCAATAGAACTTTCTTTCAAAAACTAATAACCAACTTTTTAGATTTAATGGAAGAACAGGATTACATGCAGCCCGAATTGAATCCTGAATTCTTAAAGTATTCAGAGCGATTCATGGAACTGATGATTGATTTGCAAGCCCTCCTTCCCACTCGACGTTACACAAACATTCTAATTGAAGATTTGCATCTAGTCGTCAGATGCCAAATGAGCCCTTTATTAGAGCATGGCGATGGTCACTTATTTTCTCAACTGTTGGACAGATTAAAATTTTATGCCAATTTTGAAATCTGCAATCACAGTGGGGACTCCATGAGTGAATTGGAAGTCATGCAAGAGCACTATGATAAAATCACTCGCTTGCAGGTAAACTGGCACTACACATTTGAAATTTCACTAAAGCTATTTGTTGTGATTGTATTTAAAATTGTATTATTTTTTATTCATTTTACAGGAAGAAGTCTTTGTCACGACGCCAGATCTCCGTCAATTTTCCTTAAGTAATGTTTGCAACATTGATAGTCGCGGCTCATTGTTGAAGCACTTTAGACAATTGGATTATGAACAATTGAAAGATTTAGGACGGTCGTTACATCTGATATCCAGTTCATCAGAGGATCTCAACCCAAATATTCTTCTAGAAGTTCTCGTGAACAAATACGAGAAGCGTGTATCCCAGATCAAGCAGTTGAATTCAATGGCTCTATATCCGACTGAAGACATGATATGGGATGAAAATGTGGTTCCATCAGATTATCACAGTGCTTCTGGGCATGTTCTTGCTTTGCCAAAGTTGAATTTGCAATTTCTCACTCTTCATGATTATCTTTTGAGAAATTTTCAGCTGTTCCGTTTGGAGTCTACTTGTAAGAATTATAATATATTATTTATATTAATTTCCCTATTTTTTATGTTTTGATAAGACCATTCTAAAATTACAAATTCAATAAAAACCTTTTATTTATTTGTAGACCAGATCCGACAGGATATTGAGGATGCAATTTTCAGGCTTCAGCCATGGCAAGGTGAAGACGGTAACACGTTATTTCAAGGGTGGGCAAGAATGGCGCAGCCTGTTCACCGCTTTACTGTGATACAAGTGTCCAAACCCAATCTCGGAGAATCCAAACCATCGCTTGTTAAAGCGGATGTCACAATAAATCTGAGTGTTCGCCGTGAAGTAAAGTCAGAGTGGGAATCATTAAGAAAGCACGATGCGTGTTTTTTGCTGACCATTAGGCCTCCTAACAAAGCTCGTGAGAAACAATTGCTCTAACATTAATGTTTTCTCATATATTTATTGTCTCGCAGGTTATCAATGTTTTTTCCTTATCTTTCAGCTAAACGCTATGATTTAAGAGGCGACTTTGTTTCGCAAGTGGGAATTGCGTACGTACGTGGATGCGAAATCGATGGAATGTTGGATTCAAACGGTCGAGTTATTGAAGAAGGTCCTGATGTACGTCCTTATCTAACAGGAGCTTCAAGAACATTCCGAGTTCTTTTGGATCCTAATCAGTACCAAAAAGACATGGACAATGTTACATCAGGAAAACAGGTAAATTACTAAGGATCAACGAATATTTATCAATTTATTTATGTAAATGTCATATTGTTTATTATAAAACGAAGTATTTATGTTTGTTCTATTTTTTCATGGCATTTTAGGATGTTTATGAAACATTTAATGTATTCATGAGAAGGAAGCCGAAAGAAAACAACTTTAAAGCTGTGCTTGAAACTATAAGAGATCTCATGAACACAAATTGTGTTGTACCTGAATGGCTTCACGATATTATCCTAGGCTATGGTGATCCAGGCTCCGCACATTACTCCAAGTAAGACTTGTGTTTTCAAGCTTATTAATTGTAAGTTTGCTGACTAGTTATGTGTGATTTCGAGTTGTAATCGACTTTGTAAACTTTCTCTGATTTACAGAATGTCAAACAAGTTATCCGTATTGGACTTTAATGACACATTCCTCGATATTGATCATCTTAAGGGAAGTTTCCCTGATCATAAAATAGAAGTCAAGGAGTCTGGTATCCCAGTAGAACGTCCTTTCAGGTAAAAAAATTATATATCTCATATCATATTGAAGTCAGACATAAATGAAATTAAAAGGTGTTAAAAATCAAAACAGTCTTCTTTCAAAATGTGTTCTAAATGTTTAAAATCAGGTTACACTTCGATGAAAAGCAACAAGAGGAGGGTGCAGAATCAGTGAAATGTTTAACTGTGGAGCCATATCTTCTTCAAAGCAGAGGGCCGTATCCAGCTAACGTTCCCAATTTGTAAGACATTGTAACTTTATCTAAATATAAGGGCTTCAGCAAATATGTTCGCACCTTTTTATATTATAAAATGTATATTTTAATATTCTAGGAATCCGATCTTGTTTACACCGACACAAATTGAAGCTATCAAGAGTGGAATGCAACCAGGACTTACATTGGTCGTCGGGCCACCAGGTGAATACGCATAGTTGAAAGTTTTGATTTTGAAACTTATAAAACCTGTATAAAAAGACTAGTTTTACATGAAAACTGAGTACATTTATGTTATGATTACAGGTACAGGGAAAACTGATGTAGCCACTCAAATAATCTCCAATATTTACCACAATTTTCCTGACCAAAGGACACTCATCGTAACCCATTCCAATCAAGCATTGAATCAACTGTTCGAGAAAATTATCAAATTAGATGTGGATGAGCGCCACTTGCTCCGATTGGGTCACGGAGAAGAAGAACTTGAAACTGAAAAAGATTTTAGTCGTTACGGAAGAGTGAACTTTGTGCTTGCCAAACGTTTAGACTTGCTAATCCAAGTAGATAAACTCCAGAGATCGTTAAATGTTCCTGGAGACGTGGCGTATACATGCGAAACCAGCTGGTTCTTCTTTGTCCATCATGTATTAGCAAACTGGGAAGCCTTTTTGATGAAAATAAAACCTCAAAATGGCGAGGTAATACTATTGACGTTGATGAGAATGCAAATAATGATAAACTTAAATGAAATATGTTGCTTTTACTTATCTGTTTTTTTTTTGCACAATTTATTCCAGAAACCCAAACTAGAAGTCATTAATGAAGCCTTCCCGTTTCATCAGTTCTTCGCTGATGCACCGCAACCATTGTTTTCTGGAAAGGACTATGATGCTGATTTTGAAGTTGCTGAAGGATGTTTTAGATATATTCGGCATATTTTTGATCAATTGGAGGAATTCCGAGCGTTTGAATTGCTGAGGTCCGGATTAGATAGATCAAAATACTTACTCGTAAAGGAAGCAAAAGTAATTGCAATGACTTGTACCCACGCCGCTTTAAAGAGAAGGGAATTAGTCGATCTTAGTGAGTAAAAATTTTATGCTGAAAGCATCTATATTTAGTAAATTAAGTAAAAATATATTTTGACTTATCCGCTCAATGCTTTTGTTTGAATTCCCTTAGTATTTCAATACGACAACATCCTGATGGAAGAATCCGCTCAAATATTAGAGATTGAAACATTCATCCCTCTCCTTCTACAAAATCCTGACGAAGGAAAAGTACGTCTAAAAAGATGGATCATGATTGGAGATCATCATCAGTTACCACCTGTCATAAAGAACATGGCGTTCCAAAAATATGGAAACATGGAACAGAGTTTGTTTGCACGTTTCGTAAGGTTAGGGGTACCAACGGTAGAATTAGATGCACAAGGCCGTTCTCGTTCCAGGTATTTTGTATAAAATAAAATCGAATTGAGGAGCGATTAAATTATAGGAAGAATTTAAAAATACTTTACTTAATACATTAATATTATCTGCTTTCTCTTATCAGCATTGCAAATTTGTACAAATGGAGATATAAGAGCCTCGGAGACCTTCCACACGTCAAAACAGAAAAGGAATACCAATTAGCAAATCCTGGTTTTGCCTTTGACTATCAAGTCATCAATGTTAAGGACTACAACGGTGCCGGAGAGACGGAACCTAGTCCGTACTTTTTTCAGGTTTGTAGCAGTAAATGGTGGGGATGGTACAAAATAATTACACTTCTGGCTAACTTTCATATCTGTAATTATCTCCGTATAGAATCTGGCTGAAGCTGAGTATGTGGTAGCAACATATATGTACATGCGATTACTTGGATATTCAGCGGAAAAAATTACCATTCTGACAACTTACAACGGGCAAAAGGCACTCATCAGAGATGTGCTGAATACTCGCTGTGTCAATAACCCATGGTTTGGCTTACCACACAAAGTAAGAGATGCTTTTTCGTCCTTATCACTGTCTCAAAAAAATTAATTATCAACTTAACTGTAATTGTAATTTTGAATGTGTAGGTGACAACCGTAGACAAATATCAAGGGCAGCAAAACGACTACATATTACTATCTCTCGTACGTACAAGAACAGTCGGGCATTTACGAGACGTTAGACGTTTGATTGTAGCCATGTCCAGAGCTCGTCTTGGCTTGTACGTGTTTGCCAGAATCCCGCTGTTTGCGAATTGTTATGAATTGGCCCCTGCTTTCAAAATTGTAAGTTGCAAAGTTGCATTTCGCGTTACATTTTATTGAACATTATTACTGTTAGATTTTCTGACTAATTTTATTGAAAATTAAAATCTTTCTAGCTTACGGAGCGACCGGCGACCCTTCAGCTTTACCCTGCAGAAGTATTCCCTACAGAGAGAAAACTAGAAGAAAAGTTGGATGAGGTTGTAACTGTGAAAGATATGCCGCAAATGGCAGCCTTGGTGTATGAAATGTATATGCAACGAATTGCGGCTTTAAAAGAAGAACAAAATGCAGAGGCGGAACAGGTAAGCGTTAAATTAATGTAATTTTTTAGTTCTAATTATGATTTTCATAATCTTTACGTAATGTTGAACTTTGAACTGTGTTGTTTGGTTTGCAGATGGCCGCAATGATTACAGAACCGATTGGAGAAGACAAGAGCCAAACTCAAACTCCAATAGAGTTTGAAGAGAACGTCGCAGATGTTGAATCTTCAAAGGAAGTAAAAATGGACACCGATGACAAAGTTCAAGAAACTGGTGAAATGGAAACCGAAGAAAATCCAGCATCTTCCTCAGATAAAACTCCAGAGGTCAGTGAAATGGAAGTTGTAGCAGAGAAAGCAACTTCTGAGGAAAAATCTGGAAGCAGCGAAAGTTGAAGACTGACAGTTACGTGAAAATAGATTAGGTTGCCATTTTTAACGGTACTTCAGCTTTATATGAATAATTTACGTTAGTATTTTTCATTGATCAACAATCTGTTGTTAATGCAATGCCGACGATTGTCTCAACAGGCATATTCGGACAGGCCTGCCTTTATGAAATATGCTATGTATTTACCCTTGTTAAAAACATGTTCAATTTTTATGTTACTTTACGTACAGTTTACTCATTTGAACGGACTTTATGCAAAACATATTAAATTAAACTTGAAGCAACAAAAATACATAATTAAATATATAAAGTGCACATGAATTTGGAAAATTAATTAGATATGAGTATCATAAATCATATATGAAACTGATTAATTATAAAAATCATCTCCACAGCCAAGTCCACGAGATAAAAGAAGACTCCGGTTGGTCTGGTGGTGTGGGTGATGGTGACTGGTTTTGGAATTGTTGTACTGCCCTGTCCATCCTTTCTAGCAGCAAACGACAGAGTTTTCATACCAATGACATGATAAAATAATAAGTTGCTGAAAACTGGATGAGTAACGCTAGTATAAAAATCACTGTTTTTCATGCACGCAAATCTTTGAATTGTTATTGCGTTAAATAACACAACAGAACACAAACAAACAATTAGAAAACTACATCTCTTTATTATAATTATTTATTTTAAATTCCAACTTATTCTTAACCTATATAAACTAATGTGTAGAGGAAGACTTTAAAAAGTTTTCGGTAAATGTATGAATCAATTAAACACGACGTGCACACGTACTCCTCCCACGCTTTACAATTTATCCTCGGAGGTGTGCGTGTTACTAGCTCATGCTACACCCCAAGAGTAAATAGCATAGATTGGCAGGAATATTATAGGCAAGGGTACACTGCGGCAGGTATTTTCGATCAATGTATGTGTATCGTTTGCTCAAGACAACTCTGCAGTATTTTTAAAACTACATAAAATAGCAGAATTCCTTTAAAACTAATAAAGTTTTCATTAATAGAAACAAAGAGCATCTAGCAGTCAATTTTGAATTGGAAATGAAATGAATGGAAGGTTAATATATGTCTTCCTACTTAAGTAATTCAAAAATTTTATTATAGACAATAGCATTGCACACCAACGTAAGATGTGGAATCTATGCCTCTTTATATCTTTAACCTGCTATATCTGTGTACAAAACAAAATACGGAAATATGAGCATCAAAATCAACGTATCTCATATAAAGATTTGAAAAAGCACATCTGCAATCCAAATATTTATATTGGAAAAATTCGGAAATTGCTTCGAATCGGAGATGGCATTATATTAATTCAAATAACTCAATAGGACAAACTTCATAGTAGTCGCATGCACTTAAAGCTTGATACTCTCCGATCCTTTTCGAAAATGTGATTGAAACATTTATATCTACACTAATAATAATTATTGTAAAAAAGGGAAATTTTAAAAGGCTCCAAAAGAAAAATTCTAATATTTCACAACACCACACAAAATCTCCGATTAAAAACAACTCACTCGCGGGAAGTGTTTAAGTTAGTACACGATTAACCGGACTTTGTGAAAACAGGGATCGTTCAGCTTACGCGGAGTTGAGAGGGCCGCTGCCAACATTACTGCTCATTGGCGGGTGAATGGGCAAGTCAGGTTGATGATGTTCTGGAAGTTAAAAAAACAGTTGACGATCAGCAAAAGCTCGTAGTTTCAAGGGTTTTATAATAATTTAAAATAGTGATCGTTTTTCTTTTGCTTTACCTTGTAATAAACTAAATTGTGTCGTCGGCGGTGGTTGCATAGGTGGAACAAAAGGTGTTTGGCTGTGGCCAGCAGGTGTGTCAAACATCGCCGGTTGGAAAGCTGCGGCAGGTGATACTGGAGTAGCAGGTCTATAAGGTGTAGTGGGCCTGGAAGGTGTGGACGTGAAAGGTAAACTTGGTGGACCAGCACCATAATGTGGAGTTAACTGATGACCCATTGCAGTAGAAAAGCTAGAACGAGGGGGACTCATTGGCCGAGCTCGAGGAGGAGGAGGTGAGGAGGACGTGGATGTGCTAAACAAATCCCCTAACCCAAACCACCCTCCCGACCTGTTAGCACCACTATCAAACTGTTTCTTCGACGTAGCTAAGAACAATAGCCCTTCATATAGTTCTCTGATCTTCCTTTCTCTGTCGATGTCAATCTTCAAGGAGAATATTTGACGATCCAGTTCCAATACCATTGCTTCTAAACTACCTTCAAAATATTGTGATGGAAGGGCCACGAGTTGTAGATCATTAACCCTGACATGCAAGGCATCGTGGGCTTCTTGTAACTGCAAAATAAACATCTCGTTAACTCAAAATAAATATTTCATTTCTTAACTAGAGAGGTTTAAAAACATTCCTCGAAAATTACCTCGCTAATATTTTTCATTAGATCCCGACAAAGTTTATCCCGATCTTCGAGGGTTTTCGACATTAAAACTAGCTGATTTTCCATCGACTTATATTTAGGGTCATTATCACCATCTTGGAAGCTTCGTAATTGTTCCAACTCTCCAGACATGCGTAAATTATCCATCTCTAGTTCAGTGCGCAGAATTTTCAGTCGAGAAAAGTCCTCAAAACATTTTACTTCCGAGGACTCTACCTCTGCCAATTTGTTTTGGAGTAGGTCAATCTTCCTCTCCAGCATCTGCTTCTCCTCCTCAGCAAACTGGAGCCTTTGAGCAATTGATTCATCTTCTGGAGATAGGGTCGGACGGGTTAAAAGTTCTTCAATCTGTTTCTTTAATTCTGTTGATTCCATGTCTTTGTTAGTAATTTCATTACGAAGGGCTTGCATCGCTCGGTCCATCTCCTCCAAATTCTTCTTCAGACCCTTTTCCTGGAGGATTCCTTCATCCAGCTCAAAACGGAGGTCGCTAATTTCCTTTGATTTTTCGTCCAGCTCTACAAGTAATTCTTCCGCATGTTTATTGTCATTGCTTTCCTTCTCCCTTAATGTTGTCATTTCCCAGGCTTCCGCTTCCAACTTGGAAATATATTCATCTTTCTCTGATATCAAGTTATCCTTGGAAGCAAGTTCATTTCTAACTGATTCAAGGCTTGCCTGCAGACTCTGGATTTGGGTCTCCTGTGTTTTGGTCGCTTTTTCCAATTCTCTCATTTCAGAATTCTTTTTACCTAGTTCATCCGTGGCTGCATTCAAGTCTTCCAAATATTTGTTGAGGCTGGATTCCACTTCTTGGTGTCTGGAAAGTTGATTGCTCATATTTTGAATCTCTGTGGAGTAGCGAACTACCTCAGTCTTCGATTCCCTTATCTCTGAATTCAGACGTTCTATTGTTTCCTGATAGTCGTTGCATGTTCTTCTCAACTCTTCTACTTCCGCTTTGGAATTTTGCAGCTCATTATAGTAATTACTTAGATCGTGCTGACATTGCGCTAATGCACCCTGAGTTTCCTGAAGGGATCGTTGTACCTCATCCTGAGACATTGTTGAGTTATACAGCTTTTCTTCATACTGACTGCAAATATTTTGCAGGTTTTTCACCTCCTCACTCCTTTGAATCAGCTCTGCGTTAGCATTGTTAAGAGCATGGGTGTAAGATGCGATTGTTCCTTCCAAATTTTGAACGTTGGTTCGCAGAGAATCTACTTCCAATAGTGCTTGATCCTTTTGTAAAATTTCTGAACATTTTATACCATATTCCTGTTCCAGTTGAGTGGTTCTTTCTTGAAGTTGTCGGAAATGCTCCTGGATTTCAGCCACTTCATTATTTTTCTTTGCTAGTTGCTCACAGGTTCGGTCCAAATCTTCGGAATTTTGCAAGGCGAAATTGTCAAAAGCGTTTCTATGCTGTTCTTCTAATTGCCCAAGTTTGGCTTCTAGATCCATTCTGTACTTCTCTTCGCTATCCTTCAATCGTTCTTCCAGGCGAAGGCACTCTTCCGTTTTTACAAAAAGGGTTTGCTCAATTTGTTCCAAAGCCTTGGTCTTGTCTTCAAGATGAGAACGAACTTCTAGCACCATTTTATCCGATTGTTCGTCCGATTCCTTCAACCGAGTTTCCATCACGCTAATGGCAGATTCTCGTTCATTTAGTTGGTCGATTAGTTGTGAAATCTGGACCTGGAGTTCCCTATTTTTGTTCCCGTACTCATTTTGTATGCAAACGGACTCTTCTCTCAGTTGATTCTTTTCTGCATCTGCTCTATCGAGGGCTTCACTGACCATGGCTTGATTATTGGATAATTCATTCACTTGTGTCTGTAACCGAATTAGTTCTTGACGCAGCTGCTCTTCCAATTGTCGGCGACCTTCAAGTTCCTGATCCTTTGCATACAAGTTATTATGCAAATTCTGAGAGTCCCGTTTGTAGGATTCAAATTCATTTTGAGTTTCCAGCAGTAACTCTTGCGCTTCTTGAACTTGACCATGGAGCATGTTGATTTCTCGGATTTTTTCTTCCAGTTCTTTCGTGAGTTGAGACACATTTAAAGTAGCGTCCTTCAAAAAGTCTTCGTATTGGGATATGGCCTGTCTCACTTCTTCATCCTTTTTGTTAACACAGTCGTTCAAAAGTTCAACCTTGTCATCGACCGACTTTTCCATGTCACAGCAGGCTTTCATTAACTGTTCAATTTCTTCGTTTTTAGAATTTAGCGTTGAGGCAAGCTGGGACAGTTCATTTCTCAAATTTGCAATTTCATAGTCTTTTTGTGATAATAAGGCAAGCATTTCCTGTTCATGCTGTTGTTGTTGTAAAGAATCTGGTTGAATGTCAAGAACAGCGGGTGCTGAAACAGATAAAACTGGAGCTTGTGATTGATATTCTTGGAGCGATTTTACTGCTACTTCAAGTTCGCTGATTTTGTATTCTTTCTCTTGACACTCTCTCTTTAGCCTTTCCAGTTCGCCACACTCATAAGCTACAGATTTTGTTATGATTGGCTCCTGTACAGGAACTGCACTGGTTTCCATCACTGAAATGGTAGAGGCGCTCATCGGATCTTCATCCAGTCTTCTTTTCATTTCCGCTATCTTATCATTCTTTTGCTTCAATGCCTTCAAAGCCTTTTTCAGTTTATCTTCCATAGTTTTACACTTTTCTGTACTGGCAGACAGTTCTTCACTCTTCTGGGTTAATTCTTGCTTCAACTCTGTTAGCTGTTGTTGTTGAATTTCGTCATTGAACCCTTCGTCGAGAAGAACTGGTGCATCATCCTCTCCCCAACCATCGCCAGTTACAGGTTCCGCTGTCAATGTAGAGACTTTAACAACCTGCGCCTGTTCTTGCTCAGTGATCTGTACAAAATAGTTAAAGAATGACAATAAATGTACAGAAAAATATGTCGGTAATTGATTAGTTTAAGGATAGTTCTGATTCAGATGCTTACCTTCTCTTGAAGCTCTTTCTGAACTCTCTCCAGTTCCTTCATGCACTCGTCTAGCTTTTGAGTGCAGGCAGATTTTTCTGCACTAGCTTCCGACAACATTGTTTCATAGCGAACCATTATATCACCCCGATCTGTGAGCTCACTTTCCAACTTTTGCTGTCTGAGGCACATTTCATTAATTTCTCGCTGCTTCTCGTCCAACGCTTCTTTTAACTCAGCAATCTGAGGATCTTCCGTAAACCCTTCGTCTGCTTCAGGTATTTGTGGAGTGTCATCAGACCAGCCGTCACACCTATCGATTTCAACCAACCCTTCGATCGGCGGCCGTTCGGATTCTAGCTCTTCACATTTTTTCTCCAGTTCTTCATATCTGCATGAAAGTTCGTCAGCAGACTTCCGTGATATGAAAAGCTCTTCAACGAGGGATTCATTTTGCTTCTGAAGGGTTTCTACTTTCTCCTCCCATGCAATTGTGTTCATTGCTGACTCAATTCGCTCCCCGTCTCGGAGTTTTGATTCCTCAAGCTCCTTTTCCAAGGATTGGATCGTTCGTTCGGATTCGCTCAAAGCTGAATTTAAAACAAATAGACCATTAATTAACGAAAGGAAAGAATCTCATGAAAAAACTTGCTCAAAGTTTGTCATATGCTGTTATAAAATCTTGTTATTATAACCATGTTTTGCAGCCTCAACTTCCAGCTCCAGCTGTCTTTGTGCCTGGCCGTGAGTTTCTTCAACTTTTGCAGCAATAATCTTTTCAGATTCTAAAATAAAAAAGATAATATAGACAAAATATAATAATAAATAATATAATTCATAAACCATTTAAATTTCCAAACTTAATAAAATACAGCAGCAACCGAATACAATTGAAAAACATTTACATAATTCAATGAAATCGATACGGGAAGGAATTAAATCATGGTCACCGATTTAAGCAAGCAATTTGTTGTCTAAAAAATTCCGGCATAAAGTGAGCCAGTTTTAAGCGATTGCTCTGTACGAAAAGATTATCAATAATTATAAATATTTAGTGTGTCGGTCTGTGTGCATTATTGTGCATCAATTACCACCACCCGAAGAAAAGGTATTTATACAATTTAAGCAGCAAGGCAGATATTACAGCTCCTCATAGCTACCCCACGTTGAAGACTTCGTTTAAATACTGCACCGCTTTGAAACTATGATTGCATTACTACTTGTGTTGCTTTCTCTGGCACAAATTGTATTCACTATCCGATGATTTTTTTTAAATCTGTGTTTAAAGTGTCTATATTTACAAAACAATTAGGCACCCAATAACAAAAAAAAGCATTCACGTACGGATTTTGTTAGTACAAATTAAACGCAAAATTATACAACAAATAATTTACATCCTACTTCTACGGCATGGCACGATTAATGACAGTTATGTGGTTAGCAATACGTCAACTATAAATATCGATAATAATTATTTCCCACTTGAGTTTTTTTATAATATGTCAGTGTTTAAAATCATTACCGGTTACAAAATCCCCATTTAAATAGTCATTAAACTATGGTCGAAGTCAGTTAATTACGCGTGAATAAGGAGAAATTGGAGAAAATGTTCAGTTTTTAAAGTATGGTAGCTGAGGAGGTGGAATTTACCTTGCTGCTCATCATCAACGTCTACCAGCTGCAGAAGTAGATTACCTTTCTCCAACTCGAGTTCTGCGATGCGATTTTCCATTGATTGCTTCGTTTCAAGCCAGTCATCCTGAAAGCGTAATTTACAAAAAGTTGGCAATCAACAGTTTTCAACTCTGTAATCAACTGGCAGCTACAAACTCCAGTAGTAATACATTTCTACATGATACCGTACCTGTGGGACCACATTCGTTTCTTGAGTAAAAAAGTTGACCGATGCTCTGGTAGGCTCTTCGGCTTCCAATTTTGCTTTGACCAATTCCTCCTTTAATGTTTGCACCTGGAGTTCCAACTCGTATTTTTCCTTAGCAAGCGCATCTCTCAAACCATCTTTCTCTTGGTTTAATGATGCTATTAACTCATCAGTCGTTCGGTCTTGCTTTTGTTGTTCCAACTGTTCACTTAAAATTTGCACTTGTAATTCTAGCTCGTATTTTTCATTTGCTAGTTTTTCCTGCAGACCTTCCTTTTCCTGTTTCAGCGAGTTTATTAGTTCCTCCATGGTCTGGCTTTCTGTTTGTTTCTGTTGTATAATTTCTTCCCGTTTTTCTTTTAATACGTCCAAGTCGAGAATCAACGTTTTGTTTTTCTCTTCCAGGGATTCCAGTTCCAGTTTGATTGTTTCTTTTTCGCTTAGTGCTGTTTCACATGCTTGTTCAGATAACATCAGTTTATCTTCAAGCATTCTGATTTCTTCCTGTAACTGCTCTTCCAGCTGTAACTTTTCATCTTTTAGAGATTTCAGCTCCTCTTCTAACGATGACATCTCCTCAGAAAAGTGCTTCTTCAACTGGACAGTTTCTTCTTTAGCCTTTTGCAGCCGTTCTTCGAGACTAACCTTTTCACGCTTCGATTCTTCAGTCAGTTTTTCCAGTTCTTCACCAATGTTACTGTTTGCTTCCATTCTGTAATTCATAAAAATCCAGTTGAACTCGACACATCCTAGCATTTACCATGCTGTATGTTAAAATAGAGCATCGAGTATTTACGATTAAATTACTTAGTCGATGGTCTTACTCAGATTTTAATTTTTGAATTTGTTTTTCCAGGTACTCTTGTTGTTCCTTCCATCGCTTTTCACTTGAATTATAGCTCTCCGTAACCTTCCGCAATTTCTCAGAGGTCTCCATAATACACTTATCCTTTTCTTCTAATGTCTGCTTTAATTTTTCCACACCGGACGTGGCAGCTTCCGTTTTTTGTTTCAGTTCTTTCTGGCAGTCCTCTAAATTGTTCTGTAATTCCAAAGTTGCAATTAAAGTATATCATATCGATAAACAGTAATTAAATAAAATACCTCAAACAACGTAATCAAAATTCAAGTTACCTTTATATCTCTACATGCTCTTTCTAATTCTATAATTTTGGCATCTTTTTGCAAAATATTTTTCTCCTTTTCTATCAGCTCGTTAGAATATTTTTCAGCCAATTCTTCAGTCTGAAAGAAATTAAAAAAAAAATTGGTATTTATGTTGAAAGTTGTGTGCCGCACCAACTTCGTTTTCAATGTCCTTTAAAACCGACGTTGGCTTACCGTAGGCATCACATCAAAATCGCTATCCGGAAAGGAACCTTCCACTTCTGTAAAGCCTTCCGACCTTGCTGTGGATGAAAGAGAGGGTAACACCTCAGGTGGAAATACCCAACCTTTGGTACGACTAAATGTTTAAAAATATATATCCATTTTTTAAAAATCTGCCTCAAAAGTAAGTGTCGCCATATTTTCAACATGGCTGTATTTGCATTGTTACTACTTTTCGCTCTGTCGCTGATCATCCAAAAGCATTTTCTTCACTTCTCCAGTCCACTTTTGAATACTGCTGAAATTACTAATAGCACTCATCGGACTGCCATAAGGCGTGTTGATCGTGCTGTCAGTTTCATCCAGTAACATTTCCGCAGATGACATGGGCAAACCACTAAACACCTTCTCTTCCGCACCTCTCCCTGTCACCGTTACCTGCTTGTAAAATTAAAGTTATTTTCCTCACTACACCAGAATGCAGCTTACTTTCCACTTAAAAGTTATAATCAGTGCTAACGTATTCACCTCATAACCATCATCATCATCTGCTGGCAGTTCCACATCATCAACTTCTTCAAACATTAGAGAGTCTTGATCAAACAATTGGTCATCTTTACTCCCCGCCGCTTCCCGAGCAGCTAGCTCCACAGAATCTAATATCCAAAAATCCAATCATTAATTTAATCGAAAGTCATGAATACTTAATTATTTTGGTTCTATTGAAATCTTAGGCTACCAGTGCTATTTTCTTCTTCGTCATCCTAAAACAAATACAAAAACAGCAAGACTCATTAAACAAGATTCATTTTAAAACTTTAATTCATATTTAGTGACAACGCTTCAGTTTCAAGGACAGTACCTGGAGTACAATGTGGCTTTTCTGTTGTGGCTGTTGGTCATCTTTCTCTTTAGACGACCCCGACGATTTCGACTTCTTCTTCTTGGGAGTCCTCGGCATTCTTCTTATTTGACTATCCTAACTTTAAAGCACCAGTCTGCATTTGCTCATTAATTTCTTCCAAAGTTAACACGCATTTACACACGTAATTCTGCAAATGAGAATTTAAAACAAGATGAGAAAAAGACAACATTGAACAAACAAATCCCCATAACATGCTTCTAAAACAACTAGTCCCTAAGATAAACATTACTTAACTCTTCCATCCTTTGCTTATCATCTGTGTCTGTATCGCTTATCTTACCTAAAAATTTAGCAAATCTATTGCACTCCTCTTTTGGAACGGAATTCCTCTGCCCGTGTCCCTGCTTTCACATTCCCTTCCTCCGGTTCTTCAAAAGCACTTCCTGAAGAAAAAGCACCTGCAACAATTCCTTAATCTTATCTTTCTATTTAAAACACGATACCATTCTTTGTTTACACAAGATACTCAAGATTTGAATTAGGAAGCGATAAACCCAATTTGCAAAGGTATAAAAAAATATGGTTGAGTTCTTTCTTTACTATGCTTGCTTTTGGAGAGCAGCTGATGATGATGAAATGATGATGTTGCGTTTGGCCCAAAATCGCATGAAAAATTGCACATGAGTGCGTGCACGTAAGTATAGTAAAAGCATTTCGTCTACACCTCATCTCATTCAGCGCACTCATCCATAAGCTAACCTATTATGTATGCTAAGCCCACCTACAGATGTACATTTTATACATCCCGCCGTTTTCATTTCCACTCCCGGCTTATAGCAGCCTCGCCTATAACTTGCTAAACGGCCTGTATAATTACACGTCTTGCTATATGCATGAGTGTGTATTGCGTATCAACTTTCCTATTCATCCTGTTGAATGTTGATATGATTGATAGGTATAGCGTATAGAGATTATTCAAATGCCGGGATGTACTCGTGATAGTGCGCTATTTACATTCGATAGTGTGCGTAGCGCACTTCTAGCGCATAAGAAACTGACTAAGCTTGATAGTCCTGGAGTAAGCTAATAGCACGCCAAGAGTAAATAGCGGGAAGGGAGTAAATTCATAACAGTACCAGCTGGGTACACAATACATACTGAGATGAGGAGGTGACTGTCAAAAGATGTGTATTAGTTTGATTCGCTGTTTTACATTTAAACTGGGCTTGTGATAAAGATTGTCAATTTGTATTTGGAGCTTAATGTGGTTAGGTATAAAGTGGGTTAATTGACTACGTTAATTAAAGATAACTCGACTTTGTTCAGGCATCAGGAAGCCATTGGAATGAGTCATATGAAACTGTGGTAAAATAATAATGCCATCAAAAATGGCAAGTGAGTGATTGCAGATTGAAATCATCAGTGGTGATCGTTCCTTGGTTTAATTGTTAATTTGTTATAGAGTTATACTAGTCAGTTAATCAGTTGATTCACAATTAGTAACAGCAAGGACAAGATGTACTGGGAGTGGACAGCGCTGTCCAACTCTGGGAATGAGGATCTGTCCGGATTGCGTACCTCCGTGCTCGAGAAACTTCCCCAGGAGGCGGCAAAAGATGTTGTGTTTCCGGTTGTGAGGCACATTGTCTCCTCCCTGGGGATATCCCAGCCCCCAACCGCAAGCGGCTTCTCGACGGATGGGGAGATTGAGTGGTGCTTGCAGGTGGGACAGACACAGAACGTATTTTGTATTTAGATTAAAAGTATTTTGATGCAAAAGCGTTTTAAAAATTGCTGTTTTACTAATTGACTAATTCGTTACAGGTGGTTTGCCATGGCCTTAGTCTACCATTTTCCGAACATGACATCATTAAGGACTGTGTCAGCATTTACTGCGAGTGGCTTTCCTGCTTGGCTCCAGTTCCAAAGATTTCTGTCCCAAAGCCTATTGCGGATCGGCCCAACTTTTATTCTAGGATCATGATAAATCACTTTTATCATTTGTTTTCACCTAGAAAAGGCGAAGGTACATTTATCTTTATCTTTAAGAATTGTATGCATCCACCTTATCATCGAAGTATTGAAGCTTCCTTAGATGTTTTAGCTGAGTTTAGTTAGCGAAATGATATGGGCTGAACTGCATGGCGGTTGTGAAAAAAGTATTAAATAGCATAGCAATCATGTTGATAATGATACTGTACATAATAATAATTGTTTGTATCTTTCATCTTTGCAAGTCTGGCCTTTCTTATATTGTACGGATCTGGGTAAATACTTATCCAATGCCTGCTTTTTGCTTGGTTATGAACCTTTAAAATACAGAATATTTTATAGCAGATTAAAATAAAATGAAACTATTTTGTCATGTCACAGGTCAGGATACCATTAACAGACAGGCCGTTCTTTGTCACCGAGTACTCCGAGTGCTCCAAAATACAATCCGCACTTCTGAAATCTTGGACACGGAAACCTGGGAATGCATCTTGCTCTTTCTAATTGGGATCAATAATGCTATCCTGTCACCCCCATCAATCAAGGAGGACATCGGGGATCAACTTTGCGAGCGAGTTCTTAGCGTGCTATTTGAAGTTTGGTTGTTGGCCTGTGGGAAGTCATTCCCGTCCCCTCCACTTTGGAAGACTTTGAGGGAATCATGCCAATCTTGGAGGCACAGGGCTAATCTCTTTGATCAGTGGAATCGGATTAACTTGCTGTTGGTTGGGAGAACTCTCAACATTATGTACGGACCGGGTTACATTAAAGTGGGTGACGATGACGGTACCTTGGTTCCAGTGAATATGACGGATGACGCCATAGTTCAAACTTGGTTTAGGTTTTTGCACTGTTTGGGTAATCCGGTGGAGCTTACGCAACCCACGAAAATCTCACAGACGCAGAATTTCTTGCAGGTACACAAGGATACATCGAACTATTCTTGATTTATGTTTAGATATGAGTTATCAATTTGATAATCTATTCTTACACATGCTGAATGATTTTTGTTTGTAGTATGCGATAGCGAGTGAAGGCGTGATCGACCCATGTCAACATCCATGCTTATCAGTACTACCGGTCATTTTTCATCAAGCTATGCAAGGAATTGCAGCACTTGTTGATGCTTTCTTAGGTATGCAACACATCAATCAATAAATAGTTTAGTTGACTTACTTGGGTGTATCATTCATGACGTTTTAAATGTGTGATTTTTAAACAAGTCCTGTTTCAGCTTGATTTTAAACAGTTTGCGTAGTGCAAAAAGGAAAAAAAAGCTGTACGGATTTAGTATAAATTGGGAGGAAGCTTTAAACTATGTATTTTCATTGGTTATTTGAACATTTCTGTAAATATATTTGGGTTATCTATCACCGGGTGTATAAATAGGAATTCCGCCAAGGGGAAAATTGGAAAGTTCAACACCTGAACCCCCTCAGCCTATTTCCAGTCCAGTTCCGCCTATGAGACGACTAGCGAAAAGCTTTAGCGTTTCTACTTCTACCACTTCCAGTATTCCTAAGGGTATAAATTTCGAAACAGCACTCCAAAAATGTCAAGTTATTTAGTGTGTAGTTTTCTTTGCGGAATGAGCAACATATTCTAATTTTATGCTGTTTTTGAGAATGGTATGCTTGCATAGAGAAAATATTAGTTGGCTTGTTTTTTCTATGGAAAGTTATCTTTCTATTTAAAAAATTTATACGGTGAAGGGTAAAAATATTTTTTAAATTTAATTATTTACTTTGGTTTGCTTATAATTTTGAATTTTACGTTTTGGATCGGTCTACCTACCAAACTTTCCTTTTATGACTGGAATGTAAAATGCTGATACACACAACTAATCTATCAGCATCTTTTGTTTAGTTTGTTCATTTACTAGAATGTTGAGAAAGTTAATGTTGACCCATTCTTGTCTAATAGATTAATACAATTTTTGCAGGAATGCCGAGAACATCAATTCTAGGCATTACTCGATCCAAGGACACTTCATCCATTCCTACATCCTCCCAATCAAGTATTCATAGTACAACAACAGATTCTGGCTCACACGTTGAAAATTCCAGTACATCCAGCCGACTTTCACCACTTCGACCTCGTGCCAATAGTATTTTACATTTGTTTGGGCCGTGGCTATTCGAGGCAGCGTTAATATCGTGTGATACAACCAAAAATGGTAAGTAAATTCGTTTACTACTACTACTTAATTAAGCATATTTTTGAAGTTATGTGTTGTAATGTATTTTTTTGTCATTAAAAGCGGATGGCGAAGTTAGGAGAACGTCTCGAGGTTCAGCAGTTCCGGCCGCTTTGCCAGAATCAATAGACATTCCTAATGCTATTACAATCGACAAATATTACCAAGGAAGGGCAGAGGCGATTGCTACACTTTGCCGTGTATTTTGCAGTAAAAAGACTGGGGAGGATATTTTGCCTGCGTATCTGGCCAGGTTTTATATTGCTGTGAGGAAGGGTCTAAAGGTATTGAATTCCATTTCGATTTAGCTTGTAGACTCTTCAACAGAGTACTGCTGTGTGGTTGCAATGAAATTTATCCTTTTAATTAGGACACTCGGCACGAAGTGCTAATTTCCATCTTGTCCAACTCTTCCAATCTTCTCCGGGTGGACTTGGATGGAGTGACAGTTCTCGTCCCTGTAATAGTAACTGCACTTGAAGCTGTTCTTCCAACTAAAGATGCGTTACGAAGTGATTTGAGACGGTCTGCTATACAGCTCTTGCTATCCCTATTATCTTTGCCCTTACATTTTCTGGTATGAAGTCACTTTACATTTTTACTGTTCTCAAAAATTAGCTTATGGAAACCCAGGCATTAAAAAATCATTCCACTAAATTGTTTTTAGAATGTTCCGATAAGAGATATACAGGATAAGTCCTCACATGGTACGACATTTATTCAGCTAAAACCTAGACTAGCGAATGTACTGATTAGCGCATTGCAGGTTGAAACGGATTCGCTAAATATTCAGATGCTACTTGGTACGTTGATTTAATTTAATTTATAGTCGCAATCCCTGTAATGCCCAGCCCTAGCCCACCATCTAGATTCGACCTAACTTGTAAATTATTTTTGTTAACATTTTAGGCGGCCTTATAATGTTGGTATCTGACACTGCGGCATTTGAAGACGTTGATAAACCATCAGTTCCGCTTGGCACGGAATCACCTACCAATTTGCTATCCTCTGGTGAGATTGAAAGCATAATGAACAATAATGAGCTTCAAATATATGTTAAATATTGGGTATATTATGTTTGGTTTGCTTGTTAACTTTAAAATGTGTTGTCCTCTTTTGCTTGTTTTGTTCAACCAACTCCGTTCTGCCCTGCCCTAAATTGTTTTTGCATGCAGAAAATGCGAGTATGCGCAGTTACAGTGATTACAGCAACAGCTTTGATGAGCACACATACAATGACCCAAGTTCCAATCCAATTGGTATTTTGTTTTCTGTTTTTCATTTAAGTTTGCTTCAATTAGAGTATAAATATATTTATCCTAATTTAATTTTGTATTTCGGAACAGATTCTGCTCACGCTCTTTTCGTACGGGCTACATATTTGGTTTGTCACCGATTAATTTCAACGTGGAAAACTGACCTTCCAGTATCTCTTGCAGCTTTGGAGCTTTTAAATGGTCTTGCGAGAATAAAAGTTCAGGATCAAGGTAAGTCATGGATAATTGATAAAAAGCTATTATGGTCTAATCGGTTAGTTACTTTAATGACAAATAGTAAATACATACTGCTTGATTTTTAAAGATCCGCTTGAGTGCCGTCGGGCAGTTAAATGGGTGTGCGATTTCATCATTCACCAATGCTCCCGTTCTCCCAAGGACCATTCTAAGGATTTGCATTCAATCATCGTAGCGGCATTCCAATGTGTTACAACCTGGCTGACAACACATCCATACTTGCTGGAAGACAAAGAATCGCTATTTACTGTATTGGAAGTTGTGGAATTCGGTATATCAGGAACAAAATCTCAGGTATTTGAATTGAATTCAAAAAGTTGTCTCTTTAATAGCATTTTTGCATTTATTCTTGGTATTAATTAAGTTTCACTTAACATTTTAGGGAAAACCAAGTGAGCCTGTTAAGATGAAAAATGACAAAGATCTTAAACCTGTTTCGTTAAGAGTTCGAGATTCAGCTGAAGCTCTGCTAGCCGTAATATTTGAACAGGTAAGATGTAGTACGAACACAAACTTGATTCGAATTTTAAGTTTTCGATAACACAATTTTATTGAAACAGTTTAAATATCTAAAATATCGTTACAATGCTCTCAACAGGTTGGACGCTATAGTCCTACTTGCAGTAGTATTAAAACTGCGATTGTGGACGAAGTCGTGCTGTTGGGTCAAAATGGTGGACAAGGAACAATCAATAAAAGTGCTGCTATAAGTCAATTCAGATATTTTGTTATTGATCACTCCATATTAATCGCATTGCACGAGGAATCATTGGTCAATGAAACCGGTATGACAATATAAAATACATGAAACACTTGATAATAAAGCATAATAAGTTTCTTAACGCTCGTTTGCCTTACCTGTATGTATTATGTATAGATCCGCAGCCTACTTTAGCAGCAATAATCCGAGGACCGATGGGGCAAAATGCATGGTGCTTTCAATTGCGACACTTGCCTCGTTACAAAGGAAAATCTTTCTCATCCTCTGGAAACACGTTAGGCAGACCCCTGCCGATGAACGATGTCGGTTTTAGACATGACGTTACCCATCGCTACTTCCCAGAAATGGCGGATCGGATAACAACATGTCGAGCGTAAGTGTGAAGGGAGAAGGGTGAAGTTTGTCTGAATAAGAACAGTCTTAAACAACAGTAGTAATGGTAATCTAATTAACCTTTTATGATTTCAGAGATCAAGCTATTCCATCGTTAAGTTCAAGTTCAAAATCTTCCTCTGCTGACCAAGATTCGTTGGAACTAAATCGGCTGTCAATTATCGTTGGCAATCAAATAAAGCAAGAGAAATCAGTAGCCAATAATATCAGAGAACAGAATTCAAATACATATCCGAATTTGAGAACAGAAGCGGAGGCTCCTCCGCCTGCTTCAGAATTTCAAACGGCTCGACTGTTATTGAGTCATTTGGGTTACGTTACCCCACACGTCTCAACTGAGATTACGTCACAAAAAATCATCCCTATTGATTCAAATCATCCAAACTTTATATCCGAACTAGAGACGCTTGATCAAACAAGTTACCGTACAAACGATACTGTATTCGTTTTTTATGTGAAAAGTGGTCAGCGGAAAGCGGATGACATATTGGGAAATGTTGTAAGAAATGCTTTATTTATTTCATGAAATGAAACAAATGATTTCCATTTTTCTGATTTGGAGTGTATGTATTTCCTGTAGCACACAAGAACGGGAATTCACCCACATTTTATGGAATTCCTGCTTGCTCTTGGATGGCCGGTTAACGTCCACAATACTTGGAAACGGGGTTCCAAAAGCAACGAAGCTGGTAAAGAAGTCCCTGGTACTCCGAAGCATCGCATGGATTATACCTCTCACCAGCCAGACAGCCACGGCGGTAGCTTATACAATGGAGAAAAGTGTATCTTGTACTGGGCGGATGTTACCTCTGAAGTGGCTTTCGTAGTTCCAACGGAGAAAAATGCGTGTGAGGCGTCCGTATGGAATGTAAATAATTCATGTAGGTTAAATGTTCATACATAATTCATACATATTTCATTTTTGAGTATAGCATTGCTTAATTATTCACTTTTAATTTACATTTTAGCATCAAGAATCTACCAAAAACACGATTCTCAGAACGAGGATTCCAGTCGGAATAAAAAGATTCAAACTGGCAAATGTGCAGATGCAAAAATATTTGTGGTTTGGTTAGAAAGTTTTGAAGACTCTTTCCATTTCCCATCAGGTATGTCTTACATCATAGATTTTTTTTTTACTTTTTTTGATTTCCACTTCAACCACTTCTGCCATGCATTTTGATCGTATCATATGTTGAATTGAAATTGCTTATGTAGCCGAGCTTATGAGTTATACCAGCAAGAGTCGAGAAGACGGGAAGCCTTTGGAACCATCACTGACAATCTTCATACATGCTTTGAAGAATGGCTTATTTAGAATCCATATGGAAGGAGAGCCTCTAAGGTAAAGTATTTAATAGTGATAGTAGTGGGCATATGACAACTGCAAGTGCTGTGCTATCCAAATGGATTAAATACTTTCGTTTTTAATGTGTAAATACGTGTCTTCTTGATGCAAACTTTTAGAATGGGATTGGCAACCCCATTGATTGATGGAATGGTCGTAAGCAGAAGAGTACTTGGCACACTTGTCAGGCAGACATCTCTTAACATGGCTCGTAGAAAACGGCTCGAAAGCGAAAGGTAATTGATAAAATACCATTGTCAATTCAAATGGTGGAACTTTATAAATGAGTATTTAACTTGCACGTAAATAATCACCTTTTCTTTTCTTCTTTTGCGATTTTAGCTATCAACCACCCCATGTCCGAAGGAAGCTAAAAGTACAGGAGATTATGAGCAAATTCCCATGCACATTTACCCCTCCGGAATTTTATTCCTACTTTTTTCAAAACCCAATAATATCATCAAATCAAGGTGGGGGCTCAAAGGTGTCGTCCCCGCAATCATCTCCAAAGAAAAACCAATCGTAGTATTTTAACCAATTAAATATGACATTGTATTTATGATATTTATATATTTCGGGAATTTATGAATTAAAGGTGTCTGATTTTGTTATTACTACATCGGCCGTTTCTGCTTTCTTTGAAATTGCTATAATGTCATTGATTACTCTTTATGTCAACTTTATAACGACATACTTTGACTATAACAGATAACCCGCTTCTAATTTAGCTTTAGTTCATCCTCCTCGTTCTAGAGAGAGAAAGCAATTCCACACACTAGTACTTATATGCTCGTGCATATGCATAGATGAAGTTTTAACCCTTCGCCTCGCGTTTCACAAAAGTCTGAGAGCATTTTATTTAAAATTCTATTGTACATCAATTTCCTTTTTTTTCAGATGAAGTGGGAAAAAGGCGACTATGGAGAAACCTATTCTTCTTGTCTTGTCACTTCAATTGTGAAAAGTAAGTAGGCTAAAAATAGAAACAAACGCAGCCTCATCATAGCACCACATTTATAAAGTGTACGAAATGGGTATGCTTATAGCAAAGTCGTTGTCGCAAGTCACAACTTAACAACAAAGTCATTTTATTTTATAAATGTGTATGAGAAACAAAGCCACGGCAAGTGGCAAATCTAGAATATATGTATTCGCAAAATATACTGTAACCATCATCAGGGTGAACATTATTGTCAACCCTTTCTTTTAAGCATATACTTATTGATTTACATGAACTGAATATAAACAACAACCAATTTCGTTAAAAAAGTTTATTATGCAAAAATCCATATTTTACCTAATGGACTTCCCTAACCGTGAAGTAAATTTCGAAGGACTAGAAAAAATTAGATGGGGAGAACAGCCAAGGGCCAAGGATATATTTGGTGAACATGGGTTTATGGACTGAAGAGGAAAATTAAATTTAAAAAAGCTTAATAGTCTTAAATGCCATTTTAACGCCCCATTAATGCGAGAAAAGCTACTTCGTTATAAAGAAGACATAATTGAAACAATGCTGCGAGTGAGGAACGAAAATCTTAAAAGATTTACGGGATTAGCGAAGTCCATGACAAGCCTATTTCAAAACAAAAACCTAACGAGTGCAGTTATGCTCGTCTTTCTTCACTCCATTTGTCCCAACGTACTTGAAAGTCATGGAATTAAATTATGCAACGTTTTTAGCTCTAGACATTATGTGCATAGACATTAGACAATCTGGAGCTGCACTATTTTTATAATAAACTAGATAGAACATTTTACTCAAATAAATTTTTAAGATTAAAGGCTGTCATCAATATCAACAAATTGAGCAAGAAGCATATTAAACTGACAATTTTACTAACTAACTCCATAAGAATTTGAAGTTAGTTATGTCTGGGTCTTTCTTCACTTCATCCATCCGTATTCCGTATCCCACCGACGGAAAGTTCATCCAAGGTACAAATAGCCAATTAAAATCGAGCATATCAATCACATTAAGTGACAATAAATAAATTAAAGTCACAATAAATTAAAAATACAAAAGGTTGCTCGTTGCTCCTCAAGGCCCGAGAGGGTTTGCTAAAAAGAAATCGTTATAAGAAGGCACGTGTAATTGAAGACGATGAATGACTAATTGATGATGAATGACTAATTGATGATGAATGACTAATTGATGATGAATGTATAAATTAATAGTTGAAGCGTAACGATCAAAG
>JAQGAH010000658.1:0-29056 GCA_034696885.1 Lepidocyrtus paradoxus | reverse complement strand
TGATACCACTTTCGAGCGAATCCGTGACAACAAGTTCGTGCCACCAAAACCTACACACTAATCGTCAAGAACAGTACCTAGTCATTATAAACTTTTGATATTTCCCCCAACGTCTAGACAAGCACGAGAATTTATGACCAGTTGGAGGATAATTAGAATATAAAAATACAAATCCACTTGTGTAATCCTTAATTGCTTGTGTGTACCACTGAACAAGTTTATCCAACCAACATAACAATGATTAACTAGAACTTCCTCATCCGTACAACATTGCTATGTAATTAAAGAGGCAGTGCTTATAGGTGGCTGTTTACATTCTGTTAAAAGATCGCATTTGATGGTAATTTTGTTTGAAAATAACACAATATGCTCGGGGAATATAGGGTATTTTTTACGTTTTACCTACAACTCTGTACTTATCCTCATATAAAGGGTGCTTACTAGCATTAGCATCTATAGCATACAGCATTTTAATTCAATCCGAGATAAGAAAGAAAGTATCAATTACGTAAAAGCTTCCGGAAAATGCCTGCTGGATTTTGTAAAAGAACTCAGACTCAAGATGAAGACAATATTTTTCCATATCTGGAGAGAGTAAATAAACATGTTGCTGTTGTGCTTGGAATGTGAAGTAGACAAAGCGTATAAGGGTAACATGCAGAAATTGATTTGATTTAGTTATGACTATAAGCATAGCTTAAGGTGCTACTTATCATCCCCTATCCATCGATATTCAATGGGAAACCTCATATGCAAAGGAAGTTTTCTCCTGGAAAATATATGGCAAGAGAGATGGATTGTTACTCCAGAATAAAGTAAAAATATGGATGGGACGGTGGTGTGTGAGCTCTGCTGAGAGTAACCTTACCCACTTGCCCATTTTTTGATATTATTCTTTGTATGCCCTGATGTCTTGGAAAGTTTAAAAAATTGAAGGTTGAGTAAGATTCTGTAGAGATTGGGGCTGTTGTAAAAGTATTTTTTCCCTTCCTATTTTTTATCGATGATGATCAGTATTTTTTTTGAGTTACACGAAAATATACATCATCAACCTATCATACTTTATTTGTGAGAGGAGGAAAGGAAAGGTGAAGTTGACTTGGCTTGTCTCTCGATATACTCAATAAATAAGTCTTGGGTTGAGTTTTGGATATTGGTATTGGCATTATGAGCTTGCGGCCCATGTTAGCCTATTTCGTTCTCCACACACAAATAATACTGATTGAGGGTAAAAAGAAAAGATATTCCTTACTTAACTCTGACACTTGGAGAAGGGAAAAACACCCTTCCTTCCTCCCCCTTATTATTACGTACACAGACTAACAGCATACAGCACATTTGTGTGGGTATCGTCTGTAGGAACTTTTACTAAACACAATGTTTCATTCATATTCATGTTGCCCAAACTAAAGTGTATTATACAATAGATATTTATTGAATCTGTGTACTATATCCTGGCATTTTTTTCTCCTTCTTCCGTGTTACTATCTTTTCGGGGTAAGTAAACGAGAGATCTCATAAATTTTCCATGTGATCGAAAAATTTATAACAAATCTTGGCTTTCGTATTGAATTACAAAGTTCCAGTCGAAAGTGATTTATGCTTCATGAGTGCAGTATAATAATCAGCAGCGGAGAGAGAGGAGAAGGGTTGGACGCAAAAATACTCCTCTCCTCTTTTGCATAAGGAGAGGAGGAAATGGGAACTCTTTTCTCATGTAGGATGTGTGTAGATGTTTGTTAAAGTAACTTCTATTAGGCAGTCGAGCATTTTTTTTTATATAATTCAATAATGTACTTTTTTTCAGCTAAACGCTTTAGTATTAACTCAGGAGTTGCTCCATCAGATCCGATATACGAGTTGGATTCAATAGGCAAAAGGTGACCCAAAATACTTACACATGAATGCACTTGCTCTTCCACATGAACCTTTAGCGTTCAACCTGACAGATATTGGATCTAAAATTGGAAGTTGACCAAAATTGTGAGAGATATTAAATGACAAGTTTATGAAAAACAGAGCAGAGTTTCAAAATACTTGATAGAGGAAAAAAGTAATATTGGTCGGTGGAGATGAATTTTTGATGATGATTCTTTTTTCTACCGCATTGTTTTGGAATAAGCTTGAGAAGTTGGGAGCTTTTCTTTATTTTAAAGCTCATGAACGTTCTTATATGTTGTATTTTGAGCTTTTGAATAAGTTAAAATTTAGTATTTATACTTTTGCTTGAGTAAATTGCCCTCATCATCAGTGGCTACAAAGGAACTATTGTATTTTGTATAAACGAAAAGAAAGAAAGAAAGGTGCTTAATTGAATATATCTGTACATTAGATTATGGATACAGCGGCTTTGTTTGTTCTCCGGTGGAGGCATAAGCTATGTGGAATGATTTTAACAAAATTATACTTTTTTCCCTTCTTTATTAGAGAACGAGAAGCGAAACAAATAATGAATTACATTACCCAACTATCTTGTTTTGGTATCTCCTTCATTTCTTATTTCTGCATTTCCAACAGAGCTCCTTCCAAAACGCATACATAAGCAATCGACTAATTCCAGAAAGAGAGTTAATTTATTAATAATCGTTTCCTTCTTTTCCCGCTTTTTAATCCAAATATATATTTTTAATAATGGTAATTCGCCTTTTTTTCTAATCAAATTCTTCAAACGGGCTCCCTACCTATAGGGGAAAACGGGGACAGAATTATTGCGACATTAATTTTTCACATGAAGTATGAACTTGCTGATATAAAAGAGGACTTTTTTCCCTACATTAATATTATAAGGTGGTCGGGGAAAGACAAGGGAGTTTATTATCGCTAATGTTTATATCAGGCTCATCATTATAATCATAAACTATGCATGTATGAAGTTGGTGGCTTTGACCAGAGCTAGTTAGCATTTTTTCTTCCTGACACCCCTCCTCCCTATATAGTTCCTGTTAGGTTATAAAAATTCAGCCTATTTTCACTTGCTTTAATTTATAAAGATACTAGGAAGAACTTTATGATTATTTAGGTACTCACTCATACATCTATTTATGTAATGTTTTACGTGTAGACCGACTTATCACTGAGTAAGAAGAAAAAAACGAGTGAAAATCCATTATATAAATGCATGTGTTTTTAGGCCATTATTAAAATAGGGCTTAATTAAAATAGAGTGTGTAAGCTTGGTCCTCTCTCCTCATGCTTACTTTTCTCCTCTACCCCTCTTCTTCCCATTTTTTCCATTCTGGCTCTGTATGCTTTTTTTGTCTTCTTCAGTGTGATATTAATAATGGTAGCATTGTGGTTGTTTTGTTGTGTTGTGTAGTAGTAAAAAACATTAGCTGCGAGCATATCATATCATATCATCATTACAACAATGCGCATATATCAAAAAGAACATATTTTTCAGAGTGGATAGAAAAAACTATTTACTAAAAAACTGAATGAACTGTCTCTCCTCCTATGGATGTATGAATATAATATTGATATATGTAAAGGCAGTGGTGGTGGTGGTGAAGAAATTTTTTCTTCTCAAACCATTTTTTTTCTCATCCCGTAAAAGAATGAGACACTTCTGCCAGCTTACTTTGTACTAAATAGTGGTCTCTCTCTGGCTGTTTGACTATTTCTTTTTTCGTGTAGCTTTCCCTCTTCTTGCCAAGGCTTATGTAGGTTCTGTCGTTATGTTTTTGGCTGTGTAATATGGCTTGGGAGTCGAATATTAAGCTTGTAAAGGTTTCTCTCTCTGTATGTTTTCCACTAATTTCCTGGCAGTTAGCGTACAATTTACTAGTACGTTTTCGTAAATGATGGCTGTACTAGATGGATTTATTGCTGTGGCTCTCTCTGGCTACTTTTCTGATGAATGTTCTTACACTTATTACATGCGTTTTTTATGCACTCATAATAATACTCCTTTAAGTACATGCTGGGCTCTTGCCACTCCAACGTTTTTTTTTTGTTTCCAATTCATTTGTTATGTTTTGTTTATGTGGAGCGTAGTAAATCCTTTTGGCTTCAAAACATGCTGTTTATAATGACCATTACTGTACTTTTTTGTTTTGATAATGTCGGGGCAATCAATTAAGAAAAAGTTGAGACTGCGTAAATAAAGGGAAAGCCAGGACAAGATGATTTATGACGAGTGATTTCAAAAGTAAAAATAAATTCAATCATCCATTTCAGATTAAAAAATACGAGTTTAATCTCGTTAGCCAGTCGTAAATAACGCAGAGGGAAGATATGTTGACTGCGTTTAGAGGAAACGGAACTTTCTAATAATAACTTGCGATAAAGTGATAGGACACCTTATCTTGTAATTGTTCCTCTTTGTGAAGAGAAAATCCCGCAAATATTAAAAAAAGGAGATACGACAGAAGAAAAATTCCAAGAAAGTACGAATGTATAAACGCATCCATTTAAATATCTGTAGGTAGATGGATGATATTATATGCATTTCGAAAAGAAAAGGATTTTTCGCCTCCGTACATACGAGTATGTAAATGCTTTAGAAAAAATAATAAAAAAAGGAAAGAGAAAGCCAGGACCATATGAAAAAGCAATGAATTGTGAGAAACTGGAATGATTCCGTCGAAACATTATCATCTTCTAATAAAAACTCATGTGATATGTAGTCAGTATTTCTTGCGTTTACCACCAACATCATTGCTCCCTTTTTTTTACTGGGTTCGTTTTTCTTCCTGAGTAATATAAAGCGATAGCTGTACTCTATCTCTTTCCCTATTTCTTTCTTTCTCTTGTTCCCCAAAAAGAAATCTCGGCAAACCATATATTGCAATCATTTTCTTGTACACCTATCGCCTTATTTCTCTCCTCATAGAAATGATGTGGCAATGATGATACTAGTTGGAGAAAGAAAAGGAGGAAAATACAAGTCTTAGCTAACAGCTTTGTATAACTAACACAAAAGAGCAATATAGAGAAATACCAGGACCGTCATCTTCATCATCACTATCCTTTCCCCTTAAAAAAACTCACTCTTATAGTGTGTACCTACCAGCCAAACCAATATAGTGCAGTTATAGGTAGCAACAGTTCCCACTACTGTGCAAGTTGTAAAAAAAACGGAGGACTATTTTTTTTCTCAAGCTTGGAAAAATATGAATTTATCAGTACGGAAAAATGGAATTTTATCAACATAAATTTTCTTTTTTCCTTGGCTTTTATTGCTCATTTTAATGGAAAGCATATTTCACTCCTGTCAGGAGAACTTCCTTCTCTGAGTGTTTTCTTTTTATGCATAGATGAAACTGTCGTCGTCCTCCTCAGCACTCCTCTTCGTAGGTTTTTTTCTTCGTTTTTCCCTTCTTACTCATCCCAATGCTCAAACTCAACCCTCTCTCTCCTGTTCCTTCTCATAGGCACATATAATAAATACATTTATATGAATTTCTTTTCTTCATCACTCACTTTATTCTCCCTTTATATCTGCTTTAGGAGGAACAAGTGAGTTTCATCTTCCTTTGTCGGCTCACTACAGATTTTTTTTCGTGCTGCATACGGGACAATCTGCCTATATCTACATAACTTTGCATACTCACATATGGATAGCTCACTGTTGAAATGTGTGTACATGTCTCTTTTTTTGATGATGACAATGATGATGGGGTTGGTACACCTTCTGTCCTCCTCGCCGTATATATATGTTTACTTTGAATCACCCAATATGATATCCTTTCTTAGAAAGATAGAGGGATGTATATTGGAATTGGTGGTGTATTGAAATAGTATATGTTTCTATATTTCACTTTTTTTCTGTAGATTGCATTTTGAGTGTGAATAGAAAAGAGGAACCAAACCAATACAGACTAAAGACTTGTTGTATTACACTTTTCCAACTATTTGTACTCTGCTTTTACCGGGATATTATTCTCCATCAGCATCCATTCTTTCTCCCTGTGTGAAGGTGAAATCGGAAATGGATGGAATTGGATGAAATGAAAGAAAATGAATTGAATTGGGAATCCTACCAAGAAATAATATGGAGGTAGATATAGCAAAAAGATGGATGATGCTTCCTCCATGGAACAAGTTAAATTGAAAATGCATCTAGTTACATGCTACCTATGTGAAATTCGGTGCGTTTTATCAAGCCCCATGTAAATTGTGACAATATATGAGCAGTTTCCCTTACTGATTTGACATTCTTTCTCTCGGAGAACGGAAGATTTACAAGAAAAGCCTTTTCTAAACAGATAGATCATCCATGAAAGAGAAAAAATTATACGGGATGGTGAACTCCTGTAATGTCCGATTTCATTTCACAATCATAGTTATGCATATTACCGTCTTCTGTGTGCATAAGTTTTGTGGCTCGATATGCTATCCAATATGGGCTTCATTCTTAGGGAAGGAGAAAGGAGGAAAAAATGTGTTTTTATGAATGTGTGAGAAACTGAGCACTGGGGAATTCTGGTATACTTAACCCTTTACATTTATTATTAAAATTATGGTTTTGCCAATACCACATGCTAATGTTAATAATAATATCGTGCTCTGCGGATAACATAGAAGGAAAAAAATTCTATTATAGAGAAATGGAAGGTAAAAAAAGGAAATAATGTAACTGCCATATTGCCATCCATCCCTTCCCGAATATTATTTGTTCACTGTTATTGTTGGAGCAGTTTGAGCATGATGATCTTTGCCCTTCGTGTTTTATGTGTGTTGTTGTATGTACATTAACATGCAGGATACTTCCTTTTCTTTCTATATAGTATTTAAATATATATTTTACAACCACTTGCGACCTTCCTGCCCACAAAATTGTAGTAGAGTATTGGTACTATTAGTAAAACATCATGCTTGTATTCAAACATTTATGATTTGAAATACACGGATCAAGCACAAGCACATCATTCGAACTTTGCATAAAAATTGACACTTGACCTTTTTCTCAGGGATCGTGACATCTACAATCTAAATGGCTTTATTATTCCGAGCGATAGAACATATTTCTTCCTGCAGCCTTGGATCCATCTGAATGTACAGCCATTCATGTTTTTTGTAATTTTTATATCTAAGGCTGAGTTTTTGAGGTTCAAATCTTGAAAAGACAAAGCAGCTCTTGTGATAAAAAATCAACCCTTGACTTGGGTATGCGTTTGTCAACAAAAATAAATATTATTAATATTATATGGCTTATTTATTAGGAGAATAATTTTCAGCAATTTCAATATCGATGAGTTTAAAGTTCATAATCCTTCACACGACATCAACGACGTTTTGCTTCCCTTCCTATGCAGATACCACCATTTTGGCAGATTATGTTGTAATTTATTAAGATAACTTTTAAGATTAGTTATTTTCTAGGGTGTAGTCGTTTTATTGTACTATTCAACATACATTTTGCTATACATTTTGCCACAATTTACGATAGCATTGCTACTGATCCATGTTGTTCTTCAACTTCTGTACCGCAATGAAGCGTGTGCTTATTTACTTATTATTGCTCTCGTGTATTGATCATAAAGGTGATAGGCCACCTGTTCTGAATTTTGGTTTTATGTTTCGAATTGCTCTTTTATACCCTCACTGGGCAAAGGAGAGGGGTGCATTTGTTACACCTGCTGTTACTCTTCTTGAAGAAAGAAGTAATTTCTCTCTGTCTTTCCGTTGGACTTTTTTGTAACGATTATTACATTACAGAAGACGCTTGAACGTTACCGATTGGCTTGTGCTGAAACAATGTCATTTTTCACTTTGTCCAAGCATATTGGCTAATGCTGTGCATCTTTTTGGCACAGTGATCCATCGTACTTACTCGTTGGATTTTTAGGGTTGATTTTTTCAGGATCTTTTGTACATTAAATAAATACGTATAATCGACCCCTTCCCCTTGGTTCATGGCAAAGTGGGGTATCTGGATCTTTGGTTAAGAAGAGACGTCATCCCTACATACAGAAACCTGTAGGGGAATACGCTTCTGATGTTACTCACCTGTTGTACCTTCACCTTCTTCAGTTTCTTTCTTTGACAGCAACCTCAACGAAGCAAAGTCGGCGCACATGTCGTCCTCGTCTTTGAATACTTTTGTGGCTTCTTCTGTGGCAAAGTAGACGGGAGCTACAGACTAATCCTTCCGTATTCCTCTATTTCTCAAAATGATCAAATGGCTCGTATTATTATTGCTACATAGTCGATTAGCGATGATGAAAGAACGTACGCTAACCTTTATTCCTGTTTGGTCTGAAATTGGTACAATGTGTTTCTCCAACAGAAAGAAATGTAACAAACAACATCTTTTGGATTTTGCTTAGCTTTCCTTGTACGCTATAAGCATATTGGTTTCAAACTCCACATCCTTATCGAATCTCGTGCGGCGGCAGCCCAACTTGTCTTTTTTCCTTTAAGGTGAGGAGAGAAGGGGAAAAAGTTGCCTGAAAGCAACCGGTGATTCTGAAGGGCACGAGCCCTCCAAGTCTCTTTCTTCTTCCGTATAAGGTAGTGATTGAAGGTTTGAGGTTTTCCATCACGGACAACGAGAAATCCTTCCCCTGTTGATAGAATCATAAAATCCAATGCTATATACCGAAAAAGAAATATACAGTGCCGCTGGCAACACATGGCGCCTTCCAGACCGGGGGGTGTGGAACACAGAAAAGCCGATCATTTTCCTCCTTGGCTGAGAAGAGAATGAATCTTTCTGATGACGATGATGGCTCACGTTCATCTCTTTCCATTCAACATTGCTTTCGAGAAGGACTTGTTTTATCATTTATTTCATTCCAGTCGTTCATCTTCCTAGTTTCAACCCTTACTCAATCTAATGCACAAAAGTCCATCCATTTTTTTTTTGTACCTGAGAGTAAGTACCTTCATTTTCCTCCAACTTTTCTTGGACAATTAATGATAGAGAATGGCTACAATGAAGTTCAATCACAATTTTTTTTTCAAAACTTTTTGTTGCGTGATGTATTTTTAGCTGCAGACAAGAATGTTTTTAAAAGGCATCTCTAAACAACCAGTTTGTCCTATTTGAAGTTTTGTCGGTGGAAGTGTCTGCGAGTTGTGTTGTGATGTATTTTCTCTTAGCGTTAAATTGATATTGTCCAGTATACTTTTAAAAAAGCTATTGTTACCTAATATTGCATCTATCTATTGGATTGAAATGTTATATGCAGAAAATGAACTTGTTCAATATAGGTAGATACAGTCATATATGTATATTTGTATAAATTGGGTATATATAATTTTCCTTGGTAATCCCCCAGGACAAGAACCCTGTCCTGGCTTGTGCTTTCCATGTAATGTATATTTTCTGTTGGGCTGAAGGGCAATAGCAAAAACATTGCTACAGTACATAGCTTTTTAAGCATCATCTTATATTTCAGCCTTGAAGGCAACTAGGCCCACATGTTGCACTTTTAAACTAACACTTTTCAGAGGCCTTTGAAAGATGACGATGATATGATGGTACTGGGATGATACCAGCACTTTTTTACTTTTTGAAAACTATACGAGGACATTGGTCAAGTGCATTTCAGGTATCCCTTGAAAGATACTTTTTAACACACATGGAGAGAAAGAAAGTCAATAGGAGATAATGAGGAGAACGCACTTGCAGACAGACATGTGTAACTCATCTCATGCTATGAAATACATTTTGTTCTTTATAACACATCCCTCCTTACATTTTAACGATGTGAAGAAGTAAACTCGGAGAAAAAGTTGTAACATTTGGTCACATCATCATCATCATCATTTTTTTGGAGCTAACTGTTGCTCTCAATTTCTTGTTGTCCAGTTGAGTCAGCCTGAGTAGTATCAAGAGATCAGAAGCCGTTTTGTCATCATGACTCCTTAGAGCTCTTCTCATTCCTCGGGAAGAATTCACCCTGGTCATAAGTTTGCAACAAGTAGGCTGCAACAGAAGCAAAATATTAATAGTAAACTCATGCATGACAAAAAGAAACGCAAGAGTAGAATATCTTTTTTTCTCTAGCTTTTTGTCATAAAGTGCATCAACAATTTTCCAAAAGTGTGCAGCATTGTGAGTCAACAAAAGTCCTCTTTTCTTTCAACCACGTTATAAAAGATACGAGGAATGATATAGTTGTACGTGTTATTTCAAAGTTTTTGTATTTGATCCAAGTAGGGAAAACGTGCTTTGTTCTTATAGTGCAGAGAGTGTAAAAGTGATTCATCCTGTGGCTGGATAGTGGCATTGCATTGTGTTTCCTTTCTGCAAACAGAGGACATTACTTATGGAACGTGCCCAAGATTAAGCTGAAATAGTAAGTCATGTAAATAAAAGTAAAAATGTTGAACAATTGAGCACAGTAGTTGGGTATTGGAAGAAACAGAGATGTTTAGTCTTGAATGCCGAATGCTGTGGGTCAATAACTTCATATTTGCTTGCTTGCTTCATATGCATCTTATGCAAAGACAAGTAGGCATTATCAAAAGAAGCTCTGGACTAATATGCAAGTAGTTAAGAACTGCCGGTTTCAAGACGATGAGTAATAATAACGAAGCTAGTAACTGCGATAATATCTAGAGTTTCATTGTGTAAAAATACTATTAATCATACATACGCACGTTATCATTTGTGGAGCTTCTGTTTCCATTGTTGTTCGTTACATCTTTCCTTATTTCTAATGGGCTGAAGTTGGAATCTGAGGGAGAGAGTGATGCAGAGTTTGTTGAATTGAAACAAGGAGAAGAATAGGAACGTGTGGTCACATGTGGCATGTGTGTGAGGGAAATAATATATGCCGTACATGCCATTATTACAAACACATGAGCTCGGAGCAGCCAACTCGCATTTTCCTATTATTCAATAAACGACGTGTGTTTCGTCTTCATCATTCTGTATTTTTATTTAGATCATACTGTACTCCGTAGCGCGAGTTGCTTTTATTTTGCTATGATGCCATTTTGAATGGCTTGAGGAGGATTGATGTTTAGGACCTGTTTTTAGATTTTTTATGGAAGGATGGCAGTTGCGTATTTTTTTTACAAGAGGAACAGGTTGGGCTCTGTGGAGGTAATACCTACTTATGCAAATTGAGATTTTCTTTTGGAAGGGAAAAGAAAGGGAGATGTGTTAATTGCAAGTAAACTGGTTCTCCTGTCTTTAGTGGAGTTGCAGAAGGTTTAATTAGACGGTAATTATATATTTATATGAGAGTAATAAGTTCTCTCGAAATAGATGTTGCTGCGATTTTAAAGAGAAAAAAAATGTAAAATGAAAAAATCATTTGTCAAGCGAAGGGAAAGGAGCACTTGAGTAAAATAGCTCAGAAGGATTTTGGGAGAGCAAAAGTTTTTTAAGGGGGAGTGGATAATTTCACAAAGGTAAATTTTATTGCTTTAAAAATTCGTTCATTAGGAGGAAATCAGCATGAAATAGTGGGAGATTGTTTGTGTTGATGTACCAAATCTTGATGTGCATTCTCTATATGGATATGTGTGTAAAAATGCTAGAGGATTTTGGGACTTTGTCATGTAATTTTTTTTAGGGAGAACTTACGAATATTGCATGGCAGTGGGGTGTGGTGTGGTGGTGGGGATGATGATGATTGTGATGGTATATCACTTATTATGCATAATATTTTGTCATGAGCGCAATATTGTCTGTAATCTGCATCTGCAAGCATGCTAATTTCCATCCACCTTTCTGTGTGATCGTAATAAAGCTGTGATGATGAAAGAAATCATGACAAAAATGGAATAAAAATGGATTTGATATAAAACAAGCTCATTAATACGTGCTCATGATGATGATGGGATGATGATGGTTTTATGTGATGATGAGGATGACGATGATGAGGGAGACGTTGCCGGATTAGGGCTTAATTGTATTTGATATATTTCGCCATGATTTGATCATTAGCGTAGAAAATTAGGTTTCCTTTGAGTAGAACTATCATCGTAATAACAGTAAACAAAAAAAACTGCTTTATTAATTTTTTTTTCAGAGTGAGATAAAAAGGGAAAACAGCGAAAATAGTTGAGTTGACATGCATAATAATAACAATGTCAGCGTTTGCAAACTTTTGAGGGATTTTCCACCGAGAGTTTTAACTGGTTCTTAACTAGTTACTCTCCAAATATAGTACATAGATATGCTTTATATATCATCATTAGATTTCAATTTGAATTCATCAAAGTTAAATTTTGTGATGCATGCCCAATTTTTAAAGAGTGTTTATTTGCACACAAATCTATAGCTTATTATAAACTCACTTTAATTTGACAAGAAATTAATGCAGAAAGCAATTTATCCATTAACGCAAACATAATATTTCTCTGTACGCTTGTGGACCCAATTAAAACTTTGTGTTTGATCAAACATTACTTTAGATCTGTAGAGCGAGTCCTAATGACCCGTGTATTTACCTTGTTTAAATACCTCGTATTGATTATAATAAAATTGGATTTAGATTTAGGTGTAGGTTTTTGTACTTGTGGCTGTACTTGTGACTTTGAATTGACTAGGATATACATAAATCAAATTCATATTCTTGTGATGATAAAATATAAAGACCGTCTGTGGTGGTCTGCGGCGCTAACGAAAGATAAAGAAAACCATAAGCGCCAAGCGCTAAGTTATGCAAAAGCCGTACCTTCATACTTATGCAAATGCACGGTAACTTAAAGGATCTACGCACAGTTTACTTTCTACGCAAAATTACATGGAAAGATCTTTTCATGTACTGTAGAGCCCACTAAGAAGCAGGTGCTATTTGGCTGATCTGTGTAGGCCGAACAGAGCTCATAAAGTTGACACAAATCTGCTTATACAAAAAAATGTCGGATTATCTCAAAGTTTTGAGAAAAATACGCACGGTGGAAATGAGTGGAGATCGATTCGAAAGATTATAATTTTGGTAAGGACTAGTCATATTTTTTTAGAGCAACTGTAACAAAATATTCTTAGCCATTACTTATTGTTACCTAGTCTGACTGTTTGAAAGGATTGGCTTCTTTAAACTCTAGTTTTTCAACTCTGTATTTTTTATCATAGCGTAAATATTTTGTGACTGACTATTCTTGGCTGTTGAAAGATGATAATGATGATGGTAATGGCTCATGAAAAAAACTGGCCTATTTTGGAGTGAATGACATTAGAAATTATTCTTCTCTTTTGTGGACTTCCGTATTAATAGCAAACTTTCATGTTGTGTAACCATGCATAAAATTAAAGCAGTTTTTACCTTCCATATATCCATCCATCCAACAAAAAGGATTTTTTTTTTATCTTCTCACTCAAACAACTCATTCACTTCTCTTTTCCGCTTTGTCTCAGTCCAATTTTCATCATCGTTAAAATGAAGAGAGTTGTGTTTTTATAGCTGATTATCTAGGTATATATACCGCTCTATATGTAATATTATATGAAAAAGTTTTATACCGAGATTTGTACTATGCCATAATGCAATGTTCTCAAATCATGAGCTCTACAAAGGTATGCACACGTTTGAACGAGTGAGATAAGCATATAAGCTAATGTATATTATTATTGTCTTAAATTAGCCATGTTATAGTAGCAGGAATTTTTATTGTTAAACTCATTTTTAAGTACATCAATTTACATAATAAATTCTGTCGTTGACAAAAACTACTGTAGCAAATTAATTTTTTTTGTTGGAAATTAAACTTTGATTGTAGCGAAAGGATGAAGCAATTTTTAGTGATTTTACGTGGAAAATATATAAAAAATTGAGATGTGATTGTACACTAGTTGTGTACAAGTTACATTTTGTGCCAGTTGACTGGTTGGTAGGTCATCTTCATCTGAGCAATAAGTTTTCAGTTGCATTTTTGTAAGATGACATTTTCCATGCACTTTAGAACCTATTCACAGAACATCTCAGTGTGCGGATTCTGCTAGTTCAATGAAAAATATCTGAGACTGACGTTGAGACAAATATTTGACAGCATGTAGGTATCTTTGAAAGTAAATCAGTTCAAATGGTTAGTTATTTTCGTGTGAAAAGAAGGGACAATAGAGCTGAAGCAAGGAACACCCATGTAAACAAAAACAAGTCATACAATAAAACTCACTTTTAATGAATAGAAGGTAATCAAAAATGAAAATAGGTATTGAATACTACTTCATTTTCTATTAATGACTGCCCTCTGGGCTCCCTTTTCATATTCGGGAGGAATTTTTAAAAAGCATAAGGAATGGTAAGGTTGCTTCAATATATATAGCTCACTTACAACTTATAAAAAGGAAATATCGAGAACCTATCAGTCTTTATAATTGAGTGAAGGCTCCTTACCTCTTTGACTATACTAGCATCAAGCAAAGTAAAGGGCCCGGTCAAAATATAAAAAAGCAATAAGTCATCAATTCTATGATAAACTCCTATTCTTGCTAGATAGATTGTGGATGAATAGTGTAAAAATACATGTTTTATGTATGTTCCGGACTATTGAATATATGGTTCTGACAAGAAATTCATTTGGCTTATGCATCTTTCGAAATAACTAACCTATAAATACCTGGAGAAGCATGCTCAGTATATTAATTCATGAAATATATAATTAACGGAATACTTTAATGTTAAAACTGATAATATAAGGTAAAGGTTTGGCCAAGACCTACTTCATTAAGCTGGATTTAGATTGATGCGTTTATTAATTCATAGACAGTAAGCTCCAGCATGAAGGAAAAGGTCTTAAAAATTCAAAATCGACTTAATCGAAAGTAATTTGTATTAAAATATTACATCCCTATTCATACCTAAGTATAAGTTATATTACCCACATATGTGCTCAGTTATATAACAAACTCTTCACGTAAAAGGAAAATCTGTTCTTCCAACATGTGTCCCCTCTTGATTCAAAAGCAATATCATAAAAGATGGGAAGGAAAAAATTATTATTATAAAAAAAACTTTCCCTTTCATTTTTACGAGCCCCCAATTTTCTCTCCTTTGTGCCTTTCATGATTGGGTCATTTTTTTCATGCATTTCCATTAGAAGAGCCATACAATACGATAAAAGTAGTCTCTCTCCCTCTCCACCTATCTGTCTACTACGGAGGAAGGTGTAAAGGGAAAAAATCCTTCCATTCCATTATGCATAAGTAATATACATAGATAGAAGAGCAATAAGCGATGATTTGATATCAATGAGAGCATTCAATAGGATTTTTTTACGTAAAGAATTTATTATTGTGTGCTATTGCAATAGGCATTAAAATATATGTATCAGACATAACGACAGGAAGATTCATTTTCTCTCTATCTCTGAAAGACATTGAAAATGCCAGAGTTCCAAATATGCTCCAACTCGCATTATCCCATCTTAATGTATGTATGCAAGTGTTTATTTATTATGCGTTCGTAAAAGCATTGATAAAGATTATAATGATATTCCCTGGAGAAACTTTTTAAATATGCGTGTGCAGAACAACCTATTACCCAGCCAGTAGATACATTCAGATTATTAGAGTTTCAATCCAAAAAGGACTTTTTCCTTTCCAATGTCATAGTTCTTCCTGGAGTTTGCATTAGGCATAAGAGAGATTTTGCTGAGAGTGGCTGTGACGTGATGCCAACATATACTCAAATTCAAATGACAAAATAGTCTTCCCTACAAAAAAAAACGGTTTTTCACGGTGAGCACTCTTTACTGAAAAGAGTTATGCATTAATAATGATAATAATAAGTGAAAATTTGGAAAATATACATTATAGTTGTACCTACTGTTTGTTTTGCTGAAATTACTATCAAGTAATGATGAGGGTGTAGAACAAGTTTGGAGAAAAATTCACATAGGTACTTATGATATTTTATGTAAGTATTTCAATCTTGAGCTTTTGTTCTTCTTTCCATTTATTCCTGGAGAATTTACTGATCTCATAATCAACATATGCATATGGTTGAGTACAAATTTGAATACAAAGGATATGCACTTATCATTTAGGTAATCTTTTGCCTTCGTGTATGCCATGCTTTTATGAATATTATGTGTTGTAAGAAGATGGAAAATTCAGTACAAACATATAGAAATATTATTGAGGAGAGAGAACAGAGCAGAAAAGGCTTCTTAGGCTGAGGCAAAGATGTAAAAGAAGAGCAATTGAGAAAGCTATAGACTTGTACCGAAGCCGGAATTTGATTATCAGAATTTTTTTCTCTCGATTCGCCCATAATCCGATAGAAATTGCTAGTTTCCCCCTCTGTTATTATTCAAGTTGATTTGCTCTTAGAAGATTGACTGCGTGTCAAAGGGAATTTCTAGTATGAATAACTATAGATGTGTGTCTTTAAGTTTCGAGAAACAATGGCGTTCCTCTGAGCAATTTAAAGTATATATTTTATATAAGTAATTGGAAAAAATACTGCATTTCACTGATTGCACTTATATGTGTGATTGTATTGTAAGTTAGTTATAAGTTGGTAATATTTCAATTTATGGAATGGGAAAAAAACACAGTTCAAAATCACTTTTTCCGGATTAGAAAATATAGTTACGCACAATATGACGGGTTGGTTAGCAGACATCAATGAATCAATTGATCTTGCTTGTTATGCCTTTATATGCATGTATATCAAATGTCATTTTGTTCGGGCTGGAAAGAATATGAGCTTGTTCTTTTCTTTATTGACATTAAGAATTCGAATAAAAGCCCTGATTGTGTGTACAATAGAATCAAACATTTTTAAAACCACAATTGACAGTCATAAGCAGACATAAAAAAGTTGGTCATACCAAGAAAACCTAGTCAAAGTACAGAATGAATAGATTGCCCTTTTCTGCTCATTAAAATCCTGATGTGTTATTTGGTCTTTCTTATTTATGAATAGGGTTTAGAATTTTGACATTTCTGTGGAAGTATTTAGGAAGCAAACCAAGATTCTAACTTATATTGTAATGAATGGGGGCTTTGCGGTTTATTTTTTAGGTAAATCAGGGCTTCCCTTAATTAATTATTAATATAATTAACCATCTATTTAATTAAAATATGGACGGACTGCGGCACGGAGGTGGTAGCACAGACAAATAGTTGATAGATGGTGAAGGTGGAGAGATACATATATGAGAAGACTTAATTAATTAGACCGTTGGAACTGTTTTTAACGATTTTGGATGATGAAAACCAAAGGAATGGAAGACAAAGATAGAGTTCGAGACATACAACCAGACTTTTATGACATAAATGACATAATGACATTGTGAAGACAAAAGAAAAGATTTGGAACTGGCGGACGGCGGTGAAGAGTTCATTTGCATATTTTGTACGGGGCAAAAGGAGAACGTTCCGGTAAACATTGATTCGAGTCTTTTCATGATAAAACTATTTACATAGCAATGTATTCTCCGTACATTTTAATAAACCATAGGTATGCTCATTCTCTTGTTAGCTCTTTCCGTTGAAATATGAAATACATTCCTCTGTGGCAAATATGAAAACGGACTATTTTATACAGGCTTTGGATAGGTTGGACAGGTGGACGATAAATATCAACCGACTGTAAAGCTAAAAGTCTAGATTTGAGACTACAAGAAGAAAATTTTTAGCTCCAAGCTGACTTTTCCCCAGCTTATAATATTATTTAACAAACGACAATAACAACAACAAATAATACTTACCGCCGCAACTGCAATTGGGAAAAGAATGTATAGAAGTAAAGTGGAGTCAAAGGAAAAGAGCCTAATTCTGCCAAAGGAAAAATCGTGAGCATTTATAAGAGTTTGAGCACTTAAAGGCCTGTAATAAATCGTTCCAATGTGCATAGCTGTCAGAGTGTTCGTTAATTTTTTGATTTATTCCATGTCCTCCTTTAACCGTCAGCCTAATTTATTGGAGCAAAATAAATTCTCCCTGCAAATACTTCAGGGATATATGCATACCTATATGCTGGGCATGTAGCAACTTACTCTGTAAGACGCATGCTAAGGTGTGGTTAGTATAATCATGAACGCGACAGTAGTCAGTGGTGGAGTACCGTAAATATGATTTTAAAACCTGGCATTTCAAAGAAAGGTAAAGGGAACTTGAACGTAGAAACGTCTTTGAGAAGAATCAGAATGTCATCATCATCGCCATCCTTTTGTTTTAGTTGGTTGGCTCCTAACAATTCATACTAAAAATTATAAAAGTAATTGGCTTCATAGAACGCACAGCAAGCAGCTTTTGCTACTTAAGAGTTGGGAGGACGATTGAAATTGAAGGAGGCAACGTTTTCTTAAGCATCAAAACAATGGAGTGGAAGACCGGACCGAATGCAAATCATTCTGTTTTTTACTTAAGTATGCTTACTCGTTATTGTTGGTGTAATAGCCAGCTAATTTGTGAAAGATTATAAACTAATAAGAAAATAGGCCTTCCGAAATGATACACGAAACTTATGGTTAGTTAGGGAAGTTGAACTGGGCAGAGGATTGGCATAGGCATTTGTTTTTCTCTTAAATTAAGGCAGAAAGGGAAGGATCAAGTCGTATTAATGTCCACGACAGGAGCATTTCCGAAAATTGCTAAACTGGGGTTGACTTTGTTGTGGAGGAAGAGGAAAAAATAATTATAAAAATGCTTCATTTTTTCTCTTTTTTTATTTATTTCAGGTGGCCTTATTAACTTTCATTGCTGGGAAGAATACGCTGTGCACGTTTTTATGATAGAGATTGAGACTCTCTTTTAACTAAGCTAAAAAGGGGAGTAGGCGACTACTTGTATTTTTGAGTCCGGAATCCAGAGAGAGAAAAAACAGGAAAAAATTATCATCAAGAACGACAAACGTTCATTGCCTTATTTTTCTAATTTTTTTCTACACAAACCTTATCAGCCAAGCGTAAGTAAGCAATTTTTCTACCATCCATCCGTCCAATTTCATTCCTGAACAAGCAGAGGAAGGACCTCCCAACAGCATTTAAAAAGTGAAGACATTTTTTTTCCGTCGGGGAAGAGAATCGGTAAATTACTTAATTTTCTACTAATTAAAAATAGTATATAGCACGTATAATTTTTTTACAAGACAGCCCTATAATTTCCATCTCATAAGGCTAGAAGGGTTGAGTAGATTTTAAAAGTTTTAAATGAAAATAGTATTAACCGTTCTCGTTCTTAATGACTCGGAGCAGTCATTATAGCAAAATGTTGATTAAATTTTTGGTATTTCTCTCTTTTTTTAAAAAAAAGAGTGTATTACATTGCATTAAGATGTACTTATGTGAGGAAAGGGAGAAATGTCTTGAGTGTTATGTGACAACCTAGTAAGGAAGGCATGGATCTGCTATGTTGTACTTACCCTTTGTAGTTTTTCTGCAATACTGGCGTAGAGGTACAGGAATTCTTCTCACTTTTCCCTATAAAGTTAATTTCCCGATGTATAAAAATACACTCAAAGAGCCAAACTGCAGCTTATATTCCTATTGTAGAATAAAAGAAACATCTCCTAGTCAAAAAGGTATGGAGTCCTTGAGGGTCTTTAAAAGTTTTAAGGGATGAATGCCAGTTATTCAAGCAGAGGCTAGAGCCTGGGCCATACATAAGATGGACTGGGCCAAAACACAAAGCCAGGTTACGTTTAATGTACGTAATACCTAGCTAAATTAACTTAAGGGCTGAGTTGAGGAAGAGTCAGTGAAAACTGACGATGAATGAGATGCAGTTGGAGTAAAGTAATTCTGACGTTGGTGTACTGCTTTCTCATGCTATTTCTATACTGCGCCATTTCCACTAGTTTATAATAATAAGCTGTACCAATTCCATCCATAGAATCACCGCCATGCTCAAGTCAAAGATTTTTTTATGTACGTTACTATATATAAGGAGTATGTACATTTTTTTACTCTTCTTGCACATTATTCGGGGAGTAGTGGATGTTGTTGTGCTTTTAACAATAAACGTAAAAAATAATTGGATTTGAGATTGGAAGACAAAATTAAGTTGTGATGCGTGACAAATGATGTTTAGAAGAAAAAAAGTTTGAGTAAGCTCCGACAATCGTTCCTGTGTTAACTCCACTCTTTAGGTTTTTCTTTCTTACTTTAATGCTTCTTGGAATGTACGGGAAAATTAATGTAAATATAACTGCTCAAAGATTTTTCACGTTCAGTTTGAGAATTTGACTATAAATGACTTTTTCGGAGTTTGGCTCTCAACTACCCAATTTTTCCTCCTTTTGGGCCTCCGCTCGGAATATAATAATTGTTGGAAAATCTTCCTAATCACATGCAATAAGAAAAAGTGTTTAATCTCAAAGTATTTGTTGTCATCAATATAACGAATTGTGTTTAATTTGTCACTACCAAGATATTTCCATTTTTCTTCTGATCTGCCTACATCGTGCCGACAGTGCCACCAACATCAAATGCGGTCCTCATCATCATACACATCATCATATATAGCTTAATCCTCATAGCTTTAATGCTTCCCCACCACCTAGACCACAAAAGAAGCTACAAGGAACTAGGTTTCTTTATCACAGCTATACCTATTCTTTCATTTAGTACTGGTGATGGTGATACTACTTACAAAGTGATTTTGTGGACTCTTCTTCTCCTCGTCTGTTTTAACTAAAGAGGAATATAACAGCAGCAGCAGCAAGAAATATTAGTTAATACAAGGTGGACGCTTACAATGGTGGAGGAGACTTGATAAAAAATGAGCTTCAATACTGGTCGTATTTATGTGCACATGTTACTCCTGCAGAATCTATAAGGCTTAGAAAATATGAGTCAGTATATGATTATGACATTATGAGGAGGAATACTTGTACAGCTTGCTGAATAGTTGAATAAGACCTGCTTGCTGCCAAGTTGTTTGGCTTTGATGCTTAGTTTACCCCTCTTCTACACTGAAACTTTGCGTCCCCCTCCAACACCACCAACCTTGCTTTTGCTTGTTCCTCCATAGGAAAAACCTATTGAGGAGTGTGAGAGAAGCGTCGAAATAGATGGGGAGTTGGACCACTTCAACATTGGGCCCAAACTCCAGTCTGCAAGGGAGTCTCATTCGTAGAACATCTCTCTGATATCGCTCTCTCGAAATATTTTTTTTCTGTTGAACTAAAGCAAGCAAGCAAGCATAGAAGCAGTGAAGTTGAAGAAAGGGCAAAAAACGTCCTGTTTCCGAATACAAAACCACCACGTGATTTTCTATGAGCTGAAAATTCTGCACCACCAAACCACCCGCATATTGGCAGCAGGAGCAGCGGTTTTGCAACTCTACAGACCGGGCTATATGTTTACGCAAAAGGACATTCATCTTGGTCAATGGCTTTCATCTGTTTTTAATATAACCTTGGAATGAGAATCGTTCCTTAATGGTATTATCCACATAATCATTCGTTTCAAATTGATTCCTAGGATTTTGATCCAAACTTTGAACAATTTATTTTATTTTACGCACTTTTCTCCGAAGAATAAAGGGAAAGAAGGAAATTGGATTATATCGTGAATTGTTTTTTTGTGAAAGGGGATTTTTTCTCTTGCAAAAGGTTTGCAATTGTTGAACAAAAAAGTGATATATTTGCAAGTTAACATTATATTGTTTCTGTTCTTTGTTGCCATTTCCCTCCAATCTTGTCGACTGTGAAAATAGGAAAAAGAGGAATACTTTAATTATTATCTGTAATAACTTTTTTTGTGTTTACCATTCCATAAGGGAAAGAAAGGACAAGAATATATAGCTAGACTATACCAAATATTCAAGTTTACCTATATCTGAGAAAAATCTGTGTGCGGTTGACATTTATACATCATTAGATTTGTATTGAGGGAAAGAAGAAAAGAAAACTTAGGACAAAGCACATAAATGCCAAAACCAACTACGCTAATATAGACTCTATGACTTGTTGTGCTGGTTGTCGTGTGTGAAGGGGGAAAAGAAAGTTTTTTATTTCACTTACATCCGCAGCATTGTTACTCTTTGAATGCATCTTAAAATATCATCGCTAATGCACAACCCCAAAGAGCATGCATGAGCAGTAACAGTAAAAGGGGAGAAATTGTGAAGGAATAGAAAAAAAACGGAGGAAAGAGTAGAAAAGAAAATAGAAGTTAAACAACATAAGGAAATTCTTGAGGAACTTGTTCAACTGCTTAAAAGAACTCACTGATTGAGTTGTATGTAGATTCATACCCCATAATACAATATTATTCTGAATGTATACAAACTTTACTTTTTGCACCGAAACGAGAGAAAGAAACTTGTCAGAGAATTTTTATGTTGTTTGAATGGTTAGTGATGAGAAACATACTCCAAGGTGCATATGTCTAGAAAGCCAGATCACACACACAGATATAGTAATTCCACAGAGCTAAAGTGAGTGATACCTGTTTCCTTCGACAACAGAGACTGGGACGTAATAAGAGGGAAAAGAAAGTTTTATTTTACGTAGGGAGGAAAACGTTTTGTCAAATCGTGAAAGAAATCTATCACCGCAACAGTCTTCCCAAAGATTTCCCTCTGGATAAAAAAACCTGTACGTACATTTCACCCAAAAACTATATTCATTTTGAGTTTGGGAGAAAGTGACGAATGGAAGGATATTTGACAAGTTAACTCAACACACAAGAGCAAGTCGACAGGAGTAGGCCACTTTGCCTTGTCACATTGGCTGAGAACAAGCTGGCTCAAGTCAGTCTCAATAAGGAAGATATCTCCAAGTAACTTTGAACACTGCTACTTATGAATATTATCAGGAGGAAACTATCCATTCTGACACATTGTTGACAATATATAGTGGGGCTAAGTAGAGAGAGAAAAGAGAGAGATATTTTATTCTACAAGAGAACAAACCGGAACTAACCCTTCCATATCAATCTATCTGCATATATCATCATTGACTCTTGGACGGAGGAATACAACTACTTCACTCCCACCATTACTGCCAAACCCTAGAACAACATCAACAACAACGGCCATTTCACTTTACCGGGAAGGGAACGCGGATTGAACAACTTAGAGAAGTCATGTTTTATGTATGTGGTCACTAATGCGTTTCTTTCTAAATCTCGTTGATATTCACTAGCTGATTTGATGAAATCCGATAAAAGTTATGGACTTTGGTTTAGTAGTAGTAACTGTAGTTGTTGCAGCAGCAAAAAAAAACTTTGAGGATAAGTTCCTCTTTCACCTCCATTTTTTTACCTTTCACATCACGTCAACTTAGTAGTAATATGAATGTTTTTTACTGCTGCCTGTATCAAACTCCATTTATTACTGCTATTACAATAGATTGCATCAGGCTTGTGAGCACTATATGCGTATGTAGTTATAAAGCTTTTTATTCCTTCCTATCATACTTCTCTTCCTATTCAATGGGTTTAATGCACAATTATTATAGAGATGAAGATACATTGTCATCTTTCATGGCTCCATAATGTCTGGAGTGAGTTTGGACTTTTGTCCTTAAGGATGATAATGCAAATATATCATACGTACAGATATAATGGTTATTAGCATATTTGTTGGAGAATGCCCAGAATAATTGTAGGTCAGTCGTAATGCATTTAATTTTTTAGTATGGAATGAAATTATAGTGTTTGGAAAAGCTATTTAGATGAACATTGCATAGGTCACAAACTCACGGCACATTGTATAAGAACATAACTGTGAAGCAATTCTGCTTTTCATGCTGTTTTTATGATGGATGTAAAAACTCCTCATGATCGAAAGTGAAAGAGGATAAAATAAACAAAGTTGGAATTTACATGTATTTAGTTTACACGGAGGGGTGGCGGGGTGGCAGTTTAATGCCATGGCTGAATCATATAATATAGCCGACCATTGACATATACGTAGAATTGAAAATGGAGAGTGGTACTGCAGGTCATCGCCACGAAATCCATAGTCCAGGTCTCGAATTGTCATAAACATATTGTGGAGTATTGGAATTGGAAGTCTGAAAAAATTGCTTTTAGATGATGTGGTATGGAGAAATGGGAATGGACTGGGATTAATATGAATTTCCCTTGTGCTAGCCAAATGATTACTGTCGAAATCACTCTTTAAATAACGGGATCGTGACTGTGATGACGATTTTTTGGTTGAAAACTTAAGTCGTATTTATTTATTTTTCCATTGGATTCGTAACCTCGTCGGACATTATGATCATCATCACCCCCAACCAGCACATGAAGAATATGAAGCATTTTGGTAGTTAGCTCCTGTTTTTCTTTGGTATTTTGGTTTGCAAATGAAATAGCTGACTGAAATACTGAAAACAAGTTGGGATTTAGATTTTGCATGTTTGTGGATCGGACGACAAGTGTGTCCAGTTGATAAAATATACGCAGAGGGATTCCTCCATGCGAAGTCTGTTATTATGTAGATGAATGTACGGATCTACACGATTTCAGAGTGAACGACAGAAAAAAGTTTCTTTTGAACTTACTCCGATCACCAAAAAATATATAGGGAAAGAGGAAGCCAAAGTATATGAAGGGGATGATAATGTTGAAGGCTGGACTTACCCTAAGAAATGTACTCGGCATCATCATCACATCATCATGCAAACTGTCTCTCTAGAACAAACTTTTTTGGGTAGTCCAGCAGCATAAAGCTATTCTTTTGGTTGGGTAAACAATCCAGGGAAAAAGGTATAATAATCATCATGAAACTCGGACAAGAGACACGATGATTATGATAACGTGGCGGTGGTTGTTTTGTTTTGGGGAGGGTGGAGCAGAGAGGAAGCTCGTTTGAATCTCAAGTATTTTCGCATTATGCAAGGTATGATTTTGTCTCTTTGTTATGTCTGTCGGAATTCATTTATTTACCCATCGTTAACCGAATCCATCTATGGGAGAGCTGGGTTTGGTCATTCATCTCAGGACTTGATGGCATTCATGTCGTTAAGGATTGCTCCCTTTCTCTTCCCCTTTGTTTCTGGTTACTTGACCGGGGGAAAAACTGGAAAAACTTTTTATATTGGTTAAAACTGTTCAGTTATTCGAATTTTCAAGGAGAAATGATCACGTTTAACACTATTTTAGGCATAAGAGCAGATTGCAAGAATGGTCTCACATTGCCCCAATGCAGCATTTTTGCATAGATACTTGGGCTCAAACAGCATATGCTGTGGATATTCTACCAAAGATGGAAAAAATATTTACCTTGTATGGTTTTTCGATGGAAACTTCAAAAAATGACTAATTTTTATGTATACCTTGATAATAATGGCATAAAGCGACAGTGACATGTACCATGGCCAGGTCCATTCTTAAAACAGTTGCTTTTGTCCATCTGTTGTGAAAACGATGAGCTTATGTTGTATCATCAAAACATTGTTTTTATACTCCTGTGATGAAGAGTTTTGATATGATAGGATGAATAAGACAGCTCTTTATCTAGGTCACCACCACAGAAGGAGACTAAATTTGCACCTGTTTCCTCAGCGAGTGAATTTTGTGACGAGTTTAAGCTCAAGTCATAACATTTTATATTACTTTGCAATACAAGTGTTCCAACTTTTGCAGGGCAATCAATTCGCTATATTTTTATGTTATGTTGGATTGTTACGTATGCGTACTTTTGCTCTGTATTGCGTCGTTCCACCAGCCTTATTATCCCAAACGATCACTATACACATCATTAAACGTAAGAAGGGCTGAAATCCCATTTGAAAAGATAGGGTTGACTAGCTAAAGCACTTACCTGTGCTATAGGTAGTAGCTCCAAGCTTATGTAACTTTTCATCCCCTTTTATTTTCGCAACTGATGCGTGCATTCAAGAAAAGAGTGCAAAAATGCTAAAACGATATTGAAATCATATACTTTAGTCTGATAAAGTAGACAGCCTCTTCCGCTTTATTAGGTTGCCCCAAAAGAGGAAATACTGCAAAATTTTTAAACATTGGTTTACTCACCAACTCACCCCAGCCACATCAAAGCATTTGTAATGTAACAGTATCGCAATCTTACAAAGCAACTAACCGAAAGTGGCTGTATTACATGAAACAGAAATTATTTTCCACTTGTAAAGCTTCAAGTGACAAATTACTTTGTAATACCGACCAATCATCCAAATGCCTCCATGTATAAAAAAAAATATTTTTGCAACTTGCAAACTTGGAGGAACGAAAGTAGCAAAAAGCAAATTATAAAATAAGAGACCACATCATCATTGTATTTCATCTTGGTCTCATTTGATCCACATGAAGGCACTTTCAAAAAAAAGTGAAAGCCGTCACGTAATAATGAGCGACATATCACTTGCCAGCTAACAATGAACCATAATATGTAATGCTGTTTACTCCACAGTAAAAAAATCGTTACGTGTACTTTTGAACGAGCTAAAATTAATTCATAACAAAGTAATTTGGGAAAAAACAGAACAGGTATAAGTATATATGTACTATGTAGTGATCCGATAGGGTTCTATAAATTTTTATCTTAGTTATCAATATACTTCGAACAATTTTTGTAATGATGTAATCCCACTTGCACTTCTCATATAAGGCTCAAATTCGGTTTAGTTTTGTTCTACTAAAAAATAGTGGGCATGTATCAAAGTTATAAAAAAAAATCTCAAAACTGCATTTATATATGGGTGGTAGCCCTATATATAGTAGCAAAAGATCTATTAAAGAACACTTTACGTGCTAGTCAAACAAAAGGCTTTTGGCTGCTCCTACTACTTTGGAGCTCCTTGTTGTTACCGATGGCGTGAAAAGAAAAAGCCACAGGAATTCCAACAGCTACGACCAACCTGTTACAGTTTCTGGTAACCGCAAAAGAGGGATTACATTTTGGGAAGTGTGTACATAAAAGTCACTTTATAAATAGTCCTACTTTTTTTTCAAAAACCTATTACGAGCACTGAATTGCATTGCCATTATATGTATTATTAGTCTCAATTTTATTGCTGTTAACATAAAAAACATCCGTATCAAAATATAAGGCATATCTAAGCATTAAAAACTGTAGAGAACAGTGAAAGAAACCTGTTACAGGGCTAATTCTAGTTAAATCAACTTATTTAAAGTAGATGTATACAGCTGTTATTATGGCTGTTTGAAAATGACGGATCTTCTGGATAAAATATTTTTTAAACCATATATTTACAACCTCCCATTGGCCCGGTTTATTACTCATGGAAATAAAAAGCAATTGTAAATGTCTTGATGAGATGATACACTGTTTCATGTGTGGAGCATAATTGCACGCCTTATTTACGACTTGTTACTGGAACGTCGTCGACAAAGCCTTTTCATGTCCTAGTTGAGGAGCTTCAAGATGTAAATGTGGAACAGGGAGAACTAGTAGCAGCCTGACGTGATTAACTACCAACGTTCCAGATTGGTTTGTGCACTCAAGCCGTTTGGGGTTATAATTTATGAATGCATATAATAATCCGAGGAAGAAAAAAGCTTGAGGATTGTGCGAAGGAATGGTATAAATCGCATGAAGTAGTGTCCAATTTAAATACGCATGTTTAACAAGAGTAAAAAAGGGATTCGTATGTGGTAACTACAAGTCTAGCTATAATTCCTTCCTTATCAGTATCACTTGACTTTTGACTTGGTTCAACGAACCACCTTGTATAGGAAAAAAATAGTTAAGGTTGTCCATCCATGCGTCTACAGTAGCTTGGTAGAAAAACTGCTGGATTGTGATAGGGATGTTCAATCTACAGCGAAAAACCAGAAAAAGATGAACGCGGTAGTGGCCTGTGGCCGTGGCCCGACTTGACTTGGCACTTTAGACACGGGGCATGTGGTTATTCCTGTTGTTTTTTTGGTTCTCCAAAGTTTTTTTTCTATTTTCCTTTCACTTGAAATGAATTGAGGAGACTTGTTTCAAATCGAAGCAGCCGCTACTATTCCTCTGATTCTTATCTTTGGTACGTAGACAACTCCTCTACGATTATATGCATAATAGTGATCATTTAGCATCTCATTACCTTAATGTATTTTTATAGAGTCAAGGATATAGGAACAGTATTTTCTTTGGCAGTGACCACGCATGGGATGTGACGCATTGAGAAAAAGTTTTTTGTAAAATATCTGCCTGGAGCTATAATATGTAGCAGGGAGCATCAGCTCATTATCAGCTTCATCTGCTACCCCTCCATCTCTTTTAAATTGAGTATTTAATGCTAATACACTTATCTTTTGTTGTTAATTCAGGGTTGATGGTAAAATGAAGCTGGTTTCTTTGGAATGAAAAAAAAATATAATAGCACTCGTCAAGTTCGACGGAGGACATGTGCCCAGCTTCAATTTTTTTGACAGTCGTAACTAGTATTTGCATTTGAATTAGTTCGTGGTTCAGTTGAAAACTGGAATCTGGTTAGTTGCTTGCTACTAATGGTAATGGGACCTGTTTCCCTCAACATTATAAGCTCATCTTCCCAATGCAGGTTGTCTGCCCTTGCTCAGTTTCAGTATTAATTTTATTATTTCATGACATGACTCGTTTTTTTCCAATCTTAAAAGTTTGAATTAGGTAGCTATAAGCAAGGGCTGATAATGATTGATTATCAATTGTTGGAGAAGGCTGCTTGCAATTACATGCAAATGAACTGGGAATAGATGGTCGTATGAAGTCAGTAAGGATAATATTAATTGTTGAGCAGTAGGGGAGACTTTGAACAGTCATTTCTCATTTTCCCCCAGGGAAAATTAACAGTGTCTGAAATACTGCTCGTATAATCTTTTGATGGTAAAATTAGCTACCATTTTTCAATCCTAGAGAAAGTCATAAACCTAAAATCAGAACTATTCTATTCTATTTCTTGTTGGGCACTGCCTCATACATATAGTTCCTTGCACCTGGCCCTGTCATATTCCAACCTGAATCATTTAAAAGAGAGATAATATAAGATAAAAGAGTTAATTTCCAGGTGTGAATTTCAAACTTGAAGAGTTCAAATGAATAGAGGCAATGAGCACAGCCACATCGTTAAAAACTTCATGAATGGTAAAAAATATATTTCAATTAAGGATGATTGGTAGATTTTTTCATGTATCGGGTGACTTCATTCAATGACACGGATTCCTAGCGAGTCCACCATAAAAAATAGAAATTTTCTAAATGCAATTAAATATCATCTGCCCAATCAACCTCTTAACATCAAGTTATTACTAGCAAGAAAACCAACAGACTTGTAGAATGTCACACTTAAGCTTGATC
>JAQGAH010000657.1:0-29057 GCA_034696885.1 Lepidocyrtus paradoxus | reverse complement strand
CAGAGTTTTTAGTCGCGCTGCTAGACAGTGGAACCCTGAGCCAGAGAGCCATTCCCCCTTCGTTTAGCAGGCCGACACTATTGTTCCTAAATACTTACTTAATACCTAAATACTTCCTTTTAGAGGCTAGTAGAATACAATTAATTGAATTAATTAAATATTAAATATTGTGTTTTGTTATATTTTGCAATTTAGAATCAGGTAATCATCATTCATGCGTTTTTGTATGTAAGTATTTACCGTCCATTTAAAAAAAAAACTGCATGCAGTTTTAACTGCTTTTCCCTGGTTGTATTATTTTTTATATTAAATGCACCATAAATTATTCATTCCAATCCAACGTCCAATGTGTGCTAGCTAAAAATGGTAAATGGAGCTACAGCCAGCGTTTCATTGACTTTCATAATTGTAATTTTTGTAGTGAATGACTAATTGACTGCCACCTTTAATAGTTTGTTTTTGTTAGGTTTTACAATCAATAATTGCACATTTAATTTTTAAGTATGACTATAAAGAATATAATTCGATTTCTGCAGAGATAGAGCCGTTTGGCAAAACCTACAACTTTTGAAACGGAAAGCGAATATGAATAGGGTCCAAAGTCAAAATTTTACAACAAGCGCCCTCTTGAAAATAAAATTCAGAAGACCTCAAAAAACGAGATCCAAAAAAGACGACGGAACAACTTGAAAGCACTTCAATAAAATCCCGATGACCATCTACTGTCTACTCATCCCACACAATCGAGCCTGAAAAGGTGTTACGCAGCAGTTCTAGGACAGGAAGTTATGCTTCACAATACGATTGTAATAAATAAAGAATATGATGTTTAATTAAATCCTTGTATGCCAGAAGATTCTTAGAAGTCAATTATACATAATTTATAAAGCAGACATGTTTTTCAAATTGAAAATGGATTTATTTACCTACATCTTCTATGTAGGAATATATGTTCTACAATAGGAATAATCTAATCGGTAAAAAATCGTGGCTGGCTGGCAGGGTGGCTGGTCACTTTTTTTTCCAGAGTCGAAGGAAAGATGTAGGTCGGCTTTAAAGTTTTACAAGCTTTTATTATTTAGTATAAATGAATGGAAGATAGTTTATGGTGAATAGAATGACGTAATGAATTAGAGTTTTACTTCAAATTAATTTTGTGATTATTACTGTTTGAGGGAATTTGAATAAAATTGTACCTTTGTAGTTAATTTCCCTTATCTCACTGAGCTAATTAACTATAGCATAACATTTTACTAACTGCATGTATTGTTGTGCTACAAATTAGTAAAATAAACTGACGAATTGAGAAACGGGAAAACTTGTTTTGTCCTTCATTTGTTTTAATAGCATCATGTGTTTTTTTCATATATATTAAACAATTAAACTAAGAAATACTTCAACATATAGTACAAATAGAAAAGGATTAATAATTTATTATTTAACTTAACATACCCCACTCACCCAGCTTAACTTTAGCATAACCTATTTGGACGAAAGAGAGTCCCCCAAATTAAGTTTTAATCCAGTTTCTTTCCTCTGTGGTTCTTTAACTGGAGATGGGGCCGCGGGTTCTTCAAACACGTATCTTGGACGGAAGGGCTCCAAAAGCTCCACGTCCATTGCAGTTTCATCTTTGTTCCTGAAATTGTCAAGGATGTTCATCATAGCGTTAGGCTCTCTAAACACTTACTATACAATTGTTACAAATAATAATGAACCTTACCGAACAAAAAGGGCCAATTCGTCGCTATAAACGTACAAAGACTTCTTCATAGACGGTGCTAGAGAAAACCAGCCAAGGTCTGAGATTAGCCGCGGTGAGATTTCCCACGGAAAGCCTGTATCTGCAGGTTTTGCAGCTTCCAACTCCACCTCCGCTCCATAACCCAGTGATTCACGCAGCTGCAACAGGGCAGATTTTACAAATCAATTAAATCAATTATATAATGGGAAGCAATCGCATTTTTTGGAACTAGGAAATGAAGTAACTACTGACATACCTTCGTCAAAATGACATCTTCGAGGTCAGCAGAGTAATCATGGAAGATTGTAACTTCCACTGGAGGATCCAAAACTCCTGTGCTTGGATGCCAGTGCCGATATATCATCGAGTAATTTTTCTCCGTAACGCTACTTGCATCATCCACTATCTGTAAGTTGCACAATGATAAGGTTCACATAGCAATAATTTTAATTATACCGTGCCATTAAAAACAACTTTTTTTAATTCTAAATGTATTTACCTGAGCGTAAAGCTCGCCAGTCTGGATGGTATATGGCGTGAACAGGTCCTGCAATTTCATGTGTTCCCTCATAATCTTGGAAGGATTTGACCTCGACTTTTTACGCACTCGTAGTCTGTACCGAGAGTTTCGCATAATTAATTTCATATCTTTTTTTTAATCATTAAGCTAGTCAGGTTGGTTTCAAGTGTAGCCGTATTTGAATACCTGGACTTATCCACTTTAAAATCACAGTTGCACTCTTCGCATTTTTTGAGTATTGTGCTTCTCACGTCACCAACAGTCATTCCAAGGGTGCAGACAGCTTCTGTCAAATACTGAATGGGCTGTAGAGTAGCAAAAAATAGTTTTTATATACGTTTTAAAGGATCACCTCAACAGAGTACTTCAATTCAAGTAATACTAAAATTAGTCAGTAATCATAATTATCCTAATATTAATTCCGTGTCTTTTTCACCTTCAGAGTACAGCTAACAGTAAGTAAGAAGATAGGTATTCTATACTCCCCATCTTGGAGCCTATGACCGAGCTTGACATAAAGATGATCGAATGGCTTCAAGCTTGCAATGCGATCAGTCATTCTACGTAACTCGAGTGTTTCCGTCTTGTCCGCTTTGTAAATAATGAAATTCGCCTCGGGCACGCAAATCAAGTCAGACATGTATTTGCTCAAGGAGTACAATGGGGTTTGTCCATCAATTCTTAAGGTATAGCCTGCATAAACAATGTCATCATAATTATATTAAACTGTTAGTAACAGTGTAACAAAAAGTAATACGGGATAATTACATAGTTTTGGAACTATAAGTAATTGGAGTATACCCATTAAATTTTCGTCGGATGAGGCTCCTGCACAAGCCAGTTGAATAAAATATTCCTTTTTCGTAGGTGTCACCGTTCCATCCCCCCCTGAATTTTCCTTGCTTCCTTCCAGTTGTACAACTTTCTTTCCTAAATCCCCATTGACGATGGTAGAAGGGGAGCCAGCACCATCTGCGCACATGTATATTTGAAAATGGCATATTACAATTTCGTCAATTTCAAACCAGACTATTTTTATCTCGAACTTTAAAATGAGTTACCTGCAACTCCTTTGGCTTCAGCGGGTTGAGAAGTTGGCGGCAATGGTGGTTCTTGTTCTGGGTTCAATAACTTCTCCTCTTTACTCTTATCAACTGATACTTCTGGTTGAGGTGTTTGCGAGTCAGCTACAGCTACTACGTCTTCTACAAAAATGATAGAAAAGAAAACCGTCGTTGATTTTAAAATCGATTTCTTTTCCAGGATTTCTCTTTTTTTTATTGTAAATAACGTAGCGGTACCTGCAGGGTTCGGTGGAGCCTGAGCATAAACCAAAATGATCTCTGCCTTTGTATACTGCTCCACAAAAATGAGGAATCTGTCCGCCAGATCAACTTCGGAACCGGGCTGAGCGTAAATCTAATTAAATATTTTTTATTTAAACTTTTAAATTGCACAGATTCACTGAAAAAATAGACAAAGGAAAAAAATTTACTCTTTTGATGCCTACTTACATCATTAATCCTTTCGAAAGTAAAAAGCGTCAGTGGGTGCTTATCCCCAATAACGGTTGTGAAATGACCCATACACTGAGTAGCAATTATAACTTCACTTTCATTCACGGTAAGCTCCAGCTCGCTGATAATGATCTTCTTTAGATCATCTACTGAGGTCGCTGGTAATGCATGGACCTCTCGAGGAGGGAAGATTACTTGCTGTTTACAATCCACTAAATGTGTTCTGAACACGATATCTGGCAAAATAAAAATAAACAGAAATTGATTTTTCACCAGAACATTAGGTTTTATGGTCAACACCGTCTCAAAACGGAAAAGTTACCATCAACGCTGTAATTTTGGAAACCAAACTCGCTCTTCCTTCTCTCCAGAAGTAAAGCTTCATTCTTGGTCCGAGGTGGATGTTTCCTCAATGCCGCTACGATATTCTCTTCCTCAAGTCCATCAAAGCTGCTCTCAATAATGAGCAGATCCTTGTCAAATCGACAGAGACGGAGCTTATCAGAGGAGGAGGTGTTGGTAAACGACATCATATCAGCAAATTCCTTTTTCAATTAGACATAGAAAATCTTTCAGTCGCAATGCAAACACAGGATTTGTTATGACATATCTACCATGATAATAACTATTGTAAATAAATATTTAATACCTGAGATATTAAAACGGCTGCATCCGCTACACTCATCGTTTTTGGAATTTGCAAAATTTTCTCCATCAACTCCTGGGTACCTGTATCCCTCATAAAGCAATTCATTCGGATTGTGTTTTTAGCAAGCTCTTCTTCAGCTTGTAGTTGCTTATCCAACTCGGCCGCGGTAGTCCACATTTCCTATTCAATAAAAATGAAAAGCAAATTGTTTAGTTAAGCTCAACACCTTTTGTTTTAAACCATTCACATTAACCACATAGCAATTCACATTTATCAACTATCTAATCTCATTCAAGGCCTCACACGAGGTTCAATTTTGTCGAAACTGTCCATACAATCACAGGATAATTACTTATTAAACAATGAAAAGCTTTAAACATTTTCTTACCTGCATGTTAGCAGGCATTTCATTTAAATAATACGGAAGCAGATTCAACTCGGGATCGAATCGCCTGTATAATAGCATGTAGGCTGAGGTGAGTTCCCGATCCTCGTCAGAAACACCACCATAAGCCCCTTCAATATCAGAGGTGGATGCCTGCAAGCATATTATTAGAAACCCTTTAATTTTGGTCATATGAATAATATGCAGCTTTTATGATGATGAGAAACAAACCTTCCGAATGACAGCATCATCGCAACGGTACCATCGATCTCTCTCAAAATCCAGAATATAAGCATAGTAATGGCCACTGTTAATGCCCCCTCTGTGAACCATCACTCCATAAAGTTGGTATATCTCTGGCCCGCTGGTCTTCAACATCTCCTTCATGATTTCAATACTTGGACGGTCACTCTCTCCCGCCGCACCTGCAGCAGCATTGCTACTACCTTCCCCACTAGCAGCATCCTTATGACATTGTCAAGCATAGTTAGTTTAGAAATTATCGTTGAAAACAAACGTGATAACATGCTAACTGTGGTTATTATCTGGAAATTACTGGATCGATCATCTGAATAGTTGGACGACTGTGTCCTTGGCCCCTTCCCTCATCCATACTTTTTGGTCGTATTAAATCAATTTTTAAAGCTTCCCGTCGGTCAGTGGAAGGATGTTCAATGTAAGGGTTCATATCCAGAATGAATGGGAACGCAACCCTGAATAATTCATCAAAATCAGGAGGATTTTTTTGTCATAAAATGTAAAATGGTAGGTAGCCACCAACATAAAAAACTATTATATTACCTGTCATTCAATTTTAGCCTACGATCCTTAATAAAGTCATACTCAAATCGCTTGAGCTGTATTGTCAAGATATATGGCAGCCGATTAAACTTGAATCCTTTATGAGCTGGACAAGGCTTCTGACATTGGGAGCAGTTATACATGTTGTTTCCATCCAGCTCTTCATATGCCACAAATGAGTTCAACGCTGCTTCCTATTAAGTCAGTGAAGTCAAATTTTAGCTCTTTATACCGCATTGAAAAAAAACATTTACTTTCACTTGTCATGCGTAGTTTTTTAAAGAAAAAAACTTGCCAAGGTTGGATTAGCTAACAAGCTTCCAAAGTTCCGGATGGGTAAGGGGATTACCAAAAAATCATCCGTCCGTTGGCTCACACGATTACACTCCAAGCATTTTACGTAATCATCTAGGGTACCTGGAGGTGAAGGGATACAGAACGGTTCAGCTTATTTTTTATTTGATTGTTCAGTTAAGTTTGCAATAATTGGGATGGCTAGTATTTAGTTTTAGTATATTTCATTACCAAAGTAAAGTGCCTGAATGATCCCGTCCATGGGGGTCCCCTTAAACTCTGTGATAAGATTATCCATAAAAATACTACAGAGCTCTTCAATATCATGCTGGTTCCAGGTTTCCCGATCCTCCCATCCAAACGTTTTTATGAGCTCGTCAGTATCAATAGAATCACGAGTGGAATACTTGAAAGAAAATGCCACGAAATGTTGAAAATTATATGGATCTTGTATTTAAATACTAACTTTTGATAATTATATGTAATATGGGAATAAAGTTCAGAAGAAAACTACTGTACCTGGAGCAGAAGAAATAGCTTCTGAAGTGGATTACATAAGCTCTTCCGATTGACCCTACCCGGCTCATGGGAGAAGTTGTAAACCACGTTACGAAATTCTGGAGTAAACCAGAGACCCTGGAGGAAGCTGTTTAAATAGCAAGTCATATTTCTATTTTTCAAGCCAACATAGTCCCTCCCGCAGCTCACGCTTGCTAAACCTATGGAGAAGTTGATTGATGATTATTAAATTGTACATTTTAAAGCAATGGTGAACATAAATTGTATTTTATTAACCATGTTTTGGCCATACCTGAAGTAACCAATGCCACATCCAAGTCATCTGCCAAGTTTCGATGAGCCAGTTCCCTGGAAGAATCGGTCACTTTAGTTTTCCGTTTTTTTGGCGTCAACTCTAGACTCATTTTATAGATTTTATCCCGATCAGGCTTGATGTTCAATGCTGACAACTGGTGATCATCCGGGAAGCCGGCGAGATTATACTAAAAAAAGCACATTGTTGAAATAGTTAAAATTCCTGTAACTTTCAATAATTGTCGGAGAATTACTGAATTAAAGTTGGAAACACATCATAAAGAGCATGTCTTACAGAAAAGAATTTATCCTGATAAATGATGTCAAATTCCCCCAGCTCTAGATTAAATCGGTTAGAGACATCATTGAAAAATAACAACATCTCGGTTTTAGGACTACAAACAAAAAGCTGCGCCTCTGTGGCCCCTGGTACCACCCCAAGGTGGTCCTTGATTTGGATTGTGAGTAATAAATCGTCGGGGCCCAGTTCAGCTTCCTTATCTATCGGCAGGCCTGAAGGGGAAGCTCCTGATGTTTTTGATGGTAAACTGACAACATCATCACCGCTTGTTATAGTGGCGTTGTTCGAAGTGGGGTCAACTATAATTCCGCTGGGACGGCTGTTGCTATCTTCTTCGAGCTTTGGTAGGAGTTCTGCAACTTCGTCAACCTCCTCCTTCTGAAATATACAATTTGGGGGTAAAAAATTATTTTTACTTTAAATAAAAATGTTTTAATTAATGCGACTAATTAGCTGGCTATTCATTACGTATTTACCTTGGCGGGGTCTGTGGGGGTGATATCCTTCGTGGGACCTAGGTTCACCGTTCTCCCAACCATTTCAATTCTCTAATTTTAGGAGGGCTCACTCCAACGAATTAACTCTGTTAAGAAAATGAGTAACATTTAATTAATAATTTTTACTACTTCGGAACACATGATTAACGATAATAACTGCCTCATTTTACTCAATTATACTCTTGATCATTAAGTACTAAAAATATATATTGAATCGCCTGGAATGACAAATTGAATCTAACTTCCAATTAGTGGTAAATTAACTACTGACATATCAAACAAACTTAAACAAAAAGATTGTCCTCGGCCTCGACCATTCAGTTATTCCAATCTTTAAATATTGGCTACTTTATTGTTTTAAGTTATCAAAAGACTAGGCTCTTTTTCAAGCAACCTATCATTTATATTTAAATTAAACAGTGAATTTCAGTAATAGTAAACTGAATTAAAGCTGAAAAGCAGTGGATGGTGGAAATAAACGCTTCCTTTTTATTACATCACATCTATATGATCTACAAAGCTACCATCAGTTAATTATGTGGATTTCCCTTTACGCCAAAGCAATTTATAAGTTAACTATGTGAAACATTAAATTGGATTAAAAGTTAATTAAATAACAACAAAATAAACTAGAATAAAATGTGCCTAGTTGCTCTTATTCGTCGTCAAGTCAGCCGGTAGTCTATGGCTGCATTCACTAGACGCATTGAGCATGCCTGGGGCACTGTGATACCTAAACCGCCAAATTCAACAACATTGTTTTCTTCAGTCCTACGCCTCCTCCTCACAATTCCCAATTGCTCCATTTGCGACTAACTTTTGACTAGTATTGACTATTTTAAAAATATATGTTAGCCGTTTTATCAGCTTTTATACAATTACACTCAAATTAAAAGTTGCCTAATTTAAGTGAATCCATTATAAATTTACATGTATTTGTGTAAAAGTGCATCTACAGCTAAGCTCTACCTGTCTTGAAGAAGCGCTTGTCCTCTCCTTCCTGACGATTTAACTAGCGCACCGCCAACTGCTGAGGTAAAGTAATCAATCGGATATTAAAGAATAATATATATTTAGTCTTGCGGCTTGGGCTTGATAGTTGCTTTAGATAAGATTAAACTTTTCAATTAACGTCTTCCAAAAACACTCTTTACAATTATTATATTTACAAATATTATGGTTAACGAGGTTGAGTTCCTTTCATATTTACGAACACTTTAAATGCGCACACCAACACTTTGGAAATATAGCTAGTTCCCAATATCTGCTCCAGATTTTTTTGAAGGAAAAATATTATTTTTTAACCTATTTATTAAAAAAACACTCCGGTTTGAAAAGTGAGTGACTATCTTTGCAGATATCTATTTTAAAATATTGTCATATAACTTCAGAACACTGATAAAAGCGAGTGCAACTCCCAATTTCCGAGTTATCTGAATAGACTGAATTCACTCAATCCGAATTAGAATGTGGAATGGAGAGGGAGGAAGGGGAACTATTCGTGCAAAATATATTTAGGCCCATATTTGACAGGCTAGGTTAGATGAGCAGTCTGACTGTTCGGGAATATATAACCTCCTCAAGTAGAAACTGAAAGTCGGGTGTGGAGTGGAGAAGTGCTTCGGAGCGGAGAGCACACCGCCGGAAAAGTCACTAACACCGGTGGGATGCTAAAAATAGCAGAGGAGTCTATAATGGGGAGAATATAAACATGAAGGATATTATTATCCGTGCTAAAATGTCCAAGTTAAAGGAGGATAAGCTACGTACTCAGTTGATCTAGTTGCCAATGAAATGGGATGAATGAAAGATTTTTTAAAGAGGAGGATGATCATCATCATATTATCATGATATGATGAGCCGAGGACAAGTCGATATGTTCCGAATCGGAAGGAGCAGACAGTCTGTCCAACTTTTGAAACATGTTGAATAATGAAATTCTAAATAACATGAAAAGTAACCAGCTAATTAACTTAACAGAGACTATTCTGAAGTACCAGAGTGCCCCAGTATTGCTGTATTGAACTGCTGAGCACTTGGGCTGCAGTACAATAATGATTGATGATGACTTATTGATGAGATGTCTGTAAAACTGTTTTTATTAATTTCAATTCCTACTTTAATTTAAATTAAAGCTCGATGAAGCTGGGTTTATAGAAGCTGAGCCAAACTGAAAGTCGTTTTGTGGCAGATGGTGCGTGCAGCTGATACCGTATACTGATTACAGAAATGGTTGAAACTCAGTAAGATATCTCTAGGCTCTTTTCCCCCCAGGGCCTTTCCCCCTACGCGTTTTTACCCGTAACGTATCGAAATGTAATCTTGAGCGTTTTTAAAGTATTGATAACGTCAAGAATAGAACAGCTAAGTTGTGTTTCCTTACTTTCCTTTAGATTTAACAGAATTTATTTAACTGTGCTGAGAAATATTTGGAGAAAGCTATTCCTACAAGCACGAGCATGTCTAAGAATGAGAATGCATGCTGGGGTAGGTTGAGACTGTCCAAAAGAACGAGATGAGGAGATGGCGAATGTATTTGATATATTAGTTGCATTACAAAAGCAAAAATTACTTGTTACTAATTAGTGGAAACATTTTATTGGCGAGTAAAATGCATAAATGGCCGCTCTGCAGTCTGCACACAAATGAATTATGTACAAACTGTACTGTGTGATGTGATGGGTGATGCATAAATAGTAAATAGTTCATACAGAGTGTGATTTCGCTAAAAACAACCATGAATTTTTACTTTGATTTTGCTTGAATTTCATTTTCACTTTATGTTACCTAATTATCCTTAATCTGATACTGATGATTCATAACTGATCAAAGTCATAATAACAAGTTAAGCACGCATCGTTACAAACGGAGGAAATCCAGGGTATTTACCTCCAACATTACGTCAAGTAAAGTAACCTAGAGCTTGGATTTTTTTTAAATATATCTAAAAAACGGTTAGAGCCCTTTGAACGGACATTGTAAAATCCGGCACGTTAATAGCAAAATGCATCAAATATTGTATTGCAAATTTCATTTTCACAAATATTTTATTTGAGACCATGAATCAAACTAAGTATGTATGTGTATGTTCATGAAAAGAGAGCAAATGCATTTGGAACGGGCTTTGCTAATAAACCGGCTGGAGCCCTCCCGTTATGGAATTTTAGGGTACAAGCCCGTCCGTAGCCTAGTGGATCATTTCTGCACTAAGGCCGTTCCCCTACCATGAAACGGGTCGGGTCTCAAATTGCAGGCAGTGATCTATGCCCTTGTTGCCGCAGCACCTACCTATGTTACTTCTGCGTAATTTGTAGGTTGTAGAGAAGACTTATCCAAGCGATCTGAGAGGAGAGACCGCGAACGGAAAGCCGGCAAAGTACAAGATCCACAGAGGTCTGCTGTGCACGCTTTTGAGGGTTATACCGTGAACGAGTGACTATGAGAGCAACTTCCTCCAACTCCAACTAGCGCTCAGCATTGCAGCAACTCAGCGGATAAACTATTTTCGTTGCTAGTTTAAGTTAGTTAAAACTAAAAACATAGAACCAAAACTAATCACAATCCAAATTCTCCTCCCTTCAATTGCCATCTTGAGAAAGCTGCTCAACAGAACGGAATAAAGGTGAAGGGGATGATTGTGGAATATTAACTAGCAAATCAAGTTGTAAAGAAGTTTTTAATTAAAACAGGCCCAGTTGCGGCACATGTTTTCATTAATTTCATTCCATATTAATTGTTTTGTTTATCTTTTTTACGAAAACGAAAGCAAGTTCAGAGAATGAGTTACTTAAGTCAGTTTATTATCCCAACTCAACTGAACTATGAAAAAGTTACCCGCAATTGTATTCAAAACGAGCTCGAAATTCAAAATCTTAGAATTTTAAAATCATTTTTGATATCAATTTTATTTGCATAATTTTTATCATTCGTTTCAGTTGTAGTTGGGCTGTTGTTTGTAGTTTGTAGTGGTAGTACCGCTGGAGTGTTTTTAAGCACATTCATGAATTGCAGCAGATGATTTTTGCGTAAATACTAATAACTATTTTTAAGTAATTTGATAATAGGTTACTTTTTGCAACTTTTCATCTAGGCATTTTATGTTGGTGAGATATTGATGATCGGAGATTGTTTCTCGAACCCTGCTCTGGACAGTAATTCAGCTTGAACAAGAACAACCAGCTAATAGCTTTTCCTCATTTAGCAACTATTTATTCAACAATTAGACTGATGACTGGATTCAGGATCTATTAGATGGTGAAAGTTGGGTACGTTATCGTTATCTAGATTTCCCTTAGCCTATTATTCATTCACATTATTGCTTTCATTATATTTGTGCATGTAAGTCAATGCCAAGAACAAGAATACAAATAATTTATTATAATGAGGAAAGTTTAATGATTTAATTGGTTTATTTGTTTGTTACAGAGCTTGAACCGAGCCACCAATGTTCCACTCGAACTAGTCGAACTACTCACAGAACTGATAAATTCCTGATGGAGAGGTGAGTGAAAGCGTATTTCTACTAAAATAATAACGAAACAAGTGTGACTGTGACTGATTGCTACAAACAGCTATGTTGTAATTAAAATGTTTTGTATAGACTGAAGGAATCTGAGGAGGATCAACAACGGGAACCAATTAATTTCCATATTGACCCAGAAGATATGGATGTAGAGGCCAATGAGGCCATGGATAAGGTTTATCCAGAGGGCGCGAATGATTTATTAGAAATTGAGAAACCGGCTGAAAGCGCCGCTGATGCTGGACCCTCTCTGGAAAAGGCTGATGACGTACAACTCGAAGAAGGTGGTGGTGAGTACGTAATGGGGATGAACGAGCAACTGTCGGCTAACCCGCTCTTAATTCCTAATGTAAGTAAATACATATAATAGTCGATAGCAGGCTGCCGATTATGCCATACCGAGGCTTAGTGGTTTACCGTAATCAAATTGAAACATTTTATTTTATGATTATCTAGGTCATCGAAGAAGTCCTTAAACATCTCCCTGCAAAAGATATTGAGACCTTCAGGCTGGTGTCCCGGACTTGGAACGCTGAGGCATGTTCAGTTCTAAGGAGCAGACGAACAGTTGTTTTCATTGACCCTGATGGAGTGCGAATTTATAACAAGGCAATGCAGGATACCTCAATGTTTCCTCATACTCAGTTCGAATTCTGTGCCCCCGACACCACGGATTACTTGGACGAAGATCTGCGGGAGTTTTGGCAAAAATTCGGGTCTCACATCAAATGCTTAGAGTTTCGCCAGCCTCTTCTGTGTTGGCGGGATGTGTTGGAAATTTTCGAGAATTATGTGCCAAACTTGGAGAAGCTGACACTCAAGTATTTACCCCGCAATGTTTCTCATGCCCCTCTTGTGAGAACGGAACGACATCAAATCCGTTCTGTCAAAATTCTTCGACTGGTATCGTTGCCGTCAATCTTTTACAGAGCAAGAGATAGACTAACGGATCTGTTGAAGGCATTCCCGCAACTTGAAGTCATCGAGTTTCTACCCATCAAGAAGCTCCCAAAGAAAACAAGAGTGTCGAATATACTTATCGATGTGCTGCGAAAACCCGAAGTGATGCTCCCTAATTTGAATCGGATTGATCTAGAGTTACAATTAAATTCAGAGGGTCTGGATCTCATCGCAAGCAAACGATTCCGACTACAGCGACTTCACATCACATTAGCCAACGGAGTTAAGGCCTCTTCATTTAAGAATTTAATATTCTCCCTTAGAACTTCACTAGTAGAGCTGAAAGTATCATTTCCCAACAATTACACAAACTTTGAAGCATTTCTCACTCAAAACAAATCAATGCATCCGGATGAATGCGTTCAACTTCTATCCAATTTGAAGTCACTCCAAATGGTCAACTTCAAAGGGTCAATTAATTTCGTTCAAAACTTAACTGAACTGAAGTATCTTGAAGGTACAACTTATGATCTGTCCAAGGCCATTCCGTTGGGATTCAAGCAAATTGGAAGTGGCTTTACAAGATACGGTCACGAGCATCCGCTCAAGGCACTTAAAGTCGCTTCAAGCTCTCCAGGTTGTCCGAAGCTTGCTGAAACCTTGATGTTAGACTCGATTGCTAGATGCTTCCCACTGTTGAACTGCCTTTACGTGGACGGGATTGATGATGATGGCCTTGGTGTCATATATCGGAACCTTCCATTTTTATCGGACGTCACGCTGAATGACGCCAAATGTACGGACCAGGGCTTAACTGGTATTCCACTCGAGATTTGCAATGACATGCTGGAAACAAGTACCATCATCATGGTTCAAGCAGAAAAGTATCGCCGTGATTTGTTCATCGGTAGTCTTCAATGTAAGTTGTTTAATTTAAAGTTATTCTATGAATAATAAATGCGATATGCGATAATATTTTCGGTAGTTTTGTCGATTTATATATATATATATATATATATATATATATATATATATGGTAGATTAATGACAACTTTTGATTATGCTGCTTTCAGTTTTAAGGAAGCTCACAATTGTTGCCTCAGAGATCTCTGATGCATCCGTGGTTCTTGGGTTGGCTGACTGCAAAAATATGAGAGAGCTAAAATTCGGTTCTTCATTGGTGAGTTTGAGAATACTGATTTTTGTACATTTGTATTGGTATAATTAATCTAGTTTTGTTTTAATCACAATCACAACAATAACTGAAATTTATTGAATAACTGAATTTTCAGATATCGGACACGGGGATAATCTTTATCACGGATAGATTTTGCAAACAATTGGATCTCCTTGATGTCACAGCGTGTACTGAAATCACCGAGCAAAGCAAATTCTATGCCAGGGAAAAGCTGACAGGGAAGCTCAAGGTGTCTGACTCTTCTCAAGATGCCTCTAGTCAATCTAAGCCACCGGGGAAAAAAAAACAGCCAGCCAGCCCAATCAATCCAGATAGAGGAATTGTCATAACCAAATCCAAATCTCTACTCTTGTCATCAGGGATGCGCAAATTCCTGGAACCAGATGTGGATTTTTTTGAGGAACTCTCAGAAATAGTGCCTCGTAATCACGCCGGGGGAGCTCCTGTATTACCAGTACCAATTATGCGTCCCTTTCATCCGGATCAAGAAGACATATTTAGGATAATGAGGATCCGAGAGGCCTTGAGGAGGAATGAAGACTTTATGAGAGCAATCGAGAGACTAGAGGCACAAGAATTACGAAGACTTTTCATTGTGGAACGACAAGGTCGTAATCGAGAGCGCCCAGTTGTAGCTGATCATCCCTATCCTGGTGAACCTGGCGCCCTATTTAGAAATGTAAATCGTGCAGAGATGGTGCAGGATGATGATGCTGCGTTGGACCTTGGAGTTCGTGATGTGCAGCCAAACCGAAATATAGAAGAGTATGATGGCGGACCTGCACCGAATCAAGTGCCGCCAGGAGGAGGTGGAGGTGATGGCGACGGAGTACTTCATCGTCTACCAGAAAATCACATTGCCGAGATGGAAAGACTCGGATTGGAGCTGGAGGATATAGAATTCTGGTTACTTAATCCGGAGATGGTGGAAGATCAGGAAATTAATCATGTGTTCGGGCCCCACGAGTTCATGCATATCTTAAGGGATCATCATAACTAAGTTAATCGGGGTATTGCAAATACGCTAATTCGAGTTTTTCTCAAAGTCCAATTTAAATATTTCCATTGCAAATACGCTAATTCAGGATTTTTTGAATATTCCAAGCTGTCATAAGAATTAAAATTTGTTGATGATCTCCGGGATCATATTATTTTGTAGGGAACAATTCTCCCGATCCGTTGATTGGAGATGTTTTTGTATAACCAAGTCTGGTATGATATAGCAGGATCACTGAGCTTTGCGTGGATGCACTTTATACCTATGTGCCAATTATCTCTCTCATTCTCTTTTGGTAACAAAGGTTGGTTTTTTTGCAACCAAGTCAATAATGTCATTTTTTCAATGGAGCTCCCAAGTGATAATTTTCCATTCCTCTCGTTCTCGTGAAAGATTTTGCTTTCCAGGCAACTTCAGTAGGTCACTTCTATGATAGTAGTAAGAACGCGATAGCTGAAGCCCATTCTCGCTAAGTAGTACTTAATATTTCCTTTTCGGACTCCACTCATAGATTTTCTAAACTATTGTAAGTGGAGTTTGTTTCACAAGACTAACGAATCTTCAAGCCATGATGAAGCGTAGTCTTATTTTTATTTTGGAAAATGCTCAGTCCCTTTGCAAAACCAGAGCTCCCGCCTAAAAGTCATTTTTTGGGAAATTAGCAATGGAAATATGTAAATGGGACTTTGAGAAAAAATCCCGAATCAGCGTATTTGCTGGTAATGTTCTCAAAGGGAAATGTCCCAGAAGATAATTTTACAGTTTCTTTCCTATAACATGTTAGTTAGTCATTGACTTTCGCTTACTTTCACTTTTCCCAATAAAAATTTGTAAAACATTATACTAAGTTGAGTTACTGCTATGTCAAATGTCACGTCTGACTGTGTCAGTGTGCCCCAGTAAGGGGGAAGTAGCTAGATGCTACACAAGCCAACCAAAGCAAAAAATAAACAAACCGTTTCAATATTCAACTTCAATAAACTTTTTTTTTTATTCTTGATTGATTGCTGAAAAGTTTGTGACATAACAAAAACTGACACGATACGACAAGATAAACCTTTCATTTTCATTTAACTGTAAGATTGAAGTAAAATCATCAGTACTGAGGAAGCGATTAAAATGGGGGATCATGAAAATGAGCCAACAAAAAGTATTAATTTCCACGTATATAAGTATCTATAAGTATATCTCGTTCCATCCCCACATCTAACTATAATCATATCTAACTCTACTCACAATTAAGTAAAATAATTTAGTCTGGAATCCATTTTGATTTCAACATTGAAAATGAAGAATTACTTTGAATATCGATAGTGCACGCACTTGCACACTCACACACGAAAATATAGAATCTTTCTCTTACATTTTTCTGGGGTAACTGGAATATCTCATTTTTTCTCTAGAGAAAAAGGCATCCCCCCAATTCCCTACCATATATAACTATCATTTTAATTAGCTCTTTAAATTCGCCTCTTTATGGTCAATATAATACTTTGAGTGAACTCCTGGTTATTGCAGACACAGAACATCCACATTTATTATGAATGTATAAGTAGCACAGTTAAATATTTTCAATGTTGTTGTTAAGTTTAAGATGTAGACATACAGTAAAATACCTACCTAATATGTGGCATACAAAAACTCTCAAGTTATTATACTATAGAACTTAAATTTAGTTACTTAACTAACACTAACGCTAAAATTAAAGTATACTAACAACATAACGTGATAAATAATATCCATATACCCATTATGCACTTGCCAGGAACGAAAATAAAATGCTAGACTTTGCGCGACTAAAAACTAGCGTAGATTAACTATGTTAAACTTAATTGGATTTGGATGTGACAGATGAATACACACTTTGGATTGGATTTAATAAATATCAAGGCTATCAGGAGAATTTAAAAAAAACTAAACTACTTTTATGCTTTGCATGCATCGTTTATTCGTTTAGCACTATCCAATAGAAATAATTAGCATAAAACAATAAAAATAAAGAAACGTTCCTTCAGTTAATCCCTACTCCTCCTTTACAAAATAAATAAATAAAACGGTAAAAAAAAAACTATAACGTTCTTGCGAATAACTTATTCGGAAGTGGAAAGAGATGACGAGGAGTAGTTAAAATTTCACTTTCAGTCACCACAAGAGTGCAATTAAAAAAAGGAGGAATGCGACTATTTACATTAAGTATTTACAATTAATTTTTCATTTATGCTGAATATAATATCGATTTTGTTGTATATTGGATAGGAAATAACAAGCCTAACTAATTATTTCACACAGTAGTGTAGTCTTCAGTCGTAGTTTCATATAGTAAAATATGAACAGGTAGTTAAGAATGGAGTTAAGTTGTGGTGGTGCTGGAAGATCACAGTGAAGGACGCTGCCACTGACCACCCATCGATAGAGTTTACGAGGTGAAGTTAATATTCCCCAAAGGGTAAGTTCCCACAGACTCCTTGTCTGGAGCCAGACTACTCAGTGGAATGGCCACACCTCCCAAGAAGTTATTTTCTTGGAGGGGATCATAATGCCAGACACAGAGTTGGAGGGTCTTCTGCTGAATGATTTCGAGGGGTAGACGGTATTCAATCTGGAATGAGAATGATGAATGTCTGCAGTGATCAGATTGGGCTAATACTTGCTTACACTTAATGAGTTTAAGTAAAATGTTATTGTACCATTTCCATAAAGGTCGGAAACTGGCTTCGTCGTACGACCCTTGTTTTCCGCTTGGTCACCCTTGCATTATCCGGGATCAAGTAGGTTTTCACGTAAGGGGAGGGCGGCTGGCCATTTGGACATGCGAGGTCCACGGCATGCAAGACAAGGACGAGGAGGGCACTTCGCACGTATTCCAAACTTAGTTTGATCTTGCCAAAGATTCGAGTTGGAGGTAACTTTAACCCTATACAACAGAATGTTATCACGTTAAAATTAACTCAAAATTTTACCACCAGTAAATGATAAGCAATGCTTAAGGATAAGCAATTTCATTTTAAGCTCACCTCTGCTTGGACTTGTTACCGTATCCCCATGCTCATAATGCTCCTCATCCCGGAGCAAAGGATGGAAAAATGTATAGACGAGATTGGAATGGGAGACCTCTGGGGCAAGTTGAAACAGGGAGTCTAAGAACATCTGCAACTGGAGCTTCCTCTTGTCCGCCACATGCTTCACGTTCGACCTCCCCAAACCCGGTCCTTTCGGGAGATACTTTAGGTTGCTCACAATCATTGGGAAGTTGATGCAAAGCTTGCCATAAAACTCGAGAAACTCCTTGTATGACCTGTTGAGGAGAAACACTGCCTCCACACCTTCCCTCCTCACTTCGATCAGGTAGGAATAGTACTTTTCGGGGTCGTACTTTTTCTTGTACCCTTTTATTACAGCACCAATTATGCGACCGTCCTCCTCAATACTACACAAAAATTCAAATAAAATGCAAATTTAAAATTACTATCATTGATTGATAGTGTTATGGATAGATAGGTGAGATAGTTGGGGCACTCTGAGATCATCTTCTTTTCGAACCTGTATGTCTTCTGAACAAAAGAAAGGGTTGTTGGATTGTCCTGTGCCTCACCCAAGAACTTGAACTGTCCCAAGCTATGGATGAAAAAGTTGACGGGAGTGAACCAATTTCTGAATAGGCAAAGTCAGATAAAAGAATCTAATTATTAATTACACAAGTAAATATACACTATGGGGTTAAATTGCATAGTATGTAGTGGGGAAAGTTGAATATTTCATACCTTAAAGAATCCTCAATAAAACGAGTAAACCTTGCCGCCGCCTCCGCATTAGAGCAATCTGGAAGCAGCGCAGTCTGAATGTATGTGACGGACTTCAAATCCACTCCAGGGATTCCGGCAGTGGCCATCAAGGCAAAGAGGTTGACCAGCACATTCCCATTATGACGCACAATTCGGAATGCCTGACAGCAGAGCTCGACAAAGCGATGGAAATTGTGGGAGGACTTTTCCCCATCGTTAATAACGTAGACCATGTCGGAAGTGAGTACGAAGGGGGTTCTATCCCGCTTGAATGTTCCAAACCTCTGAGCATCCCCGAGGAATTTGCCAAAGTCAATGTGGAACAAGTGACCGCTGGTGGTTAACATGATGTTATCATTGTGCCTGTCGCAGATCCCGAGCACATAGGTGAGCACGCAATAGGCAGCACAGGTCACCGTGAAGTTCTCCACCGCTCGTTTGTAGTCCATTGTGTTGGGATTCATTTTGGCAAGCCAGTCTGCAATAGGTCTGTCTTGGAATGCCCCAGTGACTCCGTATTCCGCTTGGATCTTACAAAGAGTCTCCGAGTTTGGGACCATTTCCACTACTCCTTGCTTGTAGCCTGTTGGGACGCAGGAAAAGGTGAGAACGCGGAAATCTAGCCCTTCCTTCAACCACCATTTTTCAATCACTCGGATGATCTGAATCGTAAGCATGTCCTGGCGGAGGTCGTCCCCTTTCTAAGAATGTCAGGTGGCAAGGAGTTAAGTGAAACCATATTTATTTTAACTTTTATTCAAAGCAAAAGGCATGTTATTACCTTGAACAAAACGGGAAGATTTCCCCCTTCCGGAAGCCCATTTATAAAGTTGACTTTAATGGGGACGGAAGCGGAACTGAAGCTGTGACATGTTTGCACGTCAATCCCCCGTATATCAGAAGATGGAGACATAGGCAGCGGAAAGGATTTGGAGCCATTCAACCCCAATACATCAATCTTATGAAGTTCTTGTACTAAAACCTCGTTTCTGGAGGACGATGAAGCATTCTTAACTTGGGATGTGATGTCGCTCAAAATCTGGTTTTAAAAAAATTGCATTTATTTTAAACATTCTCCTTAGTTGAAATTAATTAATCATTGAACCATCATAACATAATTATCTGTTCATCTACCTCAATCATCCGATACTCCGCGATCAATGCAGACTTCCATTGGGCCCCACAGGAGATCATGAGTGAGTTGAGCATGAGCTCTAGCCTTCGTCTCTTTGGATCAAAAATCACTTCTGAACTATCTCTAGCCTGGGGAAGGGTGGAAATAATGCTCACCCCTTCAAATTCATTCCCCCATCGTCCCAAACCCACTTGGGAGGCAAGAAGCCAAAACATGGCATGTGAGATTTTAAGGCAGCTCAGCGACTTTCGTAGGAGGAATTCAGATAACGGAGAAAAGTCGAAAGTTTCATATGATAAGGCTTCAATCAGTTGGGGAAGCATGTTGACTAGTTCCTCATTATCCATCTGGGTTATCCATGTAATAGCCTGCTCTCTCACTTTCCCGTCGGGGAAGCTAAATAATTGTTACAATTACGTTAATTTTTAAAACTAGAAAAAAAATGACGGGTGAAGCATGGTAAATACACATAAGTATGTACTTAATTGACTTACCAAGGTAAGAGTAGTTGAAGGGCATCAATCGGATCCATCGCAGCCCAGTGTCTCAACATGGCATGAATCTCAGCAAGACTGGCATAATCCCAGAGTCTCGCAGAGAGGAGGACTTTAGGCAACGCATTGGGATACTGATACAGATAATGTCGTTTCTCCCAAAGGATCTCCCTATCCTCTGCAGGAAACTTGGTAAAGGTACAGTTTTCAATAATGTGCTTCAGCATCTGCTGCGTGTTATCATCCAAAGTGGCAAAATCCCGGAAGAATGGGACCGCGGATGGAATCTCCGGAAAGTAAATGTCTTCTTCACAGTCACGGAACTCGATCGCTATTATAACAACAACATGATAAGCAAAGTTAATAGTAAGGCATATTAAATATAAAGAATTAGAAGTATTAAAAGATGCTTAGTTCTGATTACATATCAGCGAGGCATTACTATCCGAAGAGGTCATTGGATTAGGCGCAGGACCAAGTCTTTTCTGGATCAAGCCCTTGGGCCAAAATGGTAAAATGTAGTTTCCTTGGACAAGTTGTCTTATGAAAAAAAGTACGCAAAAATTAAATTCACACACTCCAATCATAATCAATCATTTAGCCCATCATTGGAATAACTTGTGGAAACAATTACCCTTTAAAGTTGAAGCATTGAATGCTCGCCCACCCCAACTCTACCACTTCCAACCCCTCGCTCTTCTCATCTTGCTGCGGCTTCCTCCTCCCACACAAGGTGAAGACGAGCCTACACTCTCTCGGAAGGATACATAGGGGCAAGTGTTCGAAATCGACCCAGCTGTCATAGATGAGGGAAGTGAAAAAGAGATTATTGTCACTTTTGGAGGGAGTGATTTGGCCCGTGCTAGTTTTGACGAGGGGCGTACTTCCGTGATACACCTCAACCATGAGGAAGTAGTCCAGATAGGAAGACAGCCACTCAGAACGGAGCCTATGCACTGCTCCAATGCGGAGGAGGAATGTATCCGACAAGTCTGCAGTTGTTGTGCTCCCTTGTCTCCGCCGGAAGCTAACCGAACTGAGCTCGTTTTTCATCCGGAAGCTCACTGGAAATGATTTTGAATACATTTCAACGAGGATCCTCACTGACTCCTCCACCTGCTCCAAAGAACTCCACACAAAATCCTTAGCAGGATCCTCAATCTGGCTATTCGCACTATTTCTTGTAGAGGATGTGGGGGAGGGCTCCAGATCTACTACGGAATATCGACTACTCACATCACTGCAAGCTCTCAGCCTTCTCCTCGGCTCTGGGGAAGGTTCTATTGGGGAGGAGACCTTTAGCCTAGAATTCCATTCCTCACAAGCCTTGCTGAAGAGGTCAAGACTGTTCTTCACATCAACGGTTTGAATATTCCCAAGGAGCACGCACACCCCTTTCACTGGCTGGATTAGGGGAGCAGTGTTTAGATTGAGGGAGGCAGACTCTTTTAAGGAGCTCGTGCTACTACCTCCCCCCACCATCCCCTTCATGTTGAGCTTATCCCTGATCTTCTCCGCCTCCCTGTCGATCACCTCCAGGAATCGGGAAATCTCCGAGTAGGTGATTGCTTTTGGAGGTGTGCCAGGCAATATGGCGTCAATGTCCATTTCCAAGCAGTTGGAGTCATCACGAGGCTAACAAAATATTTGTGCAAAAAAAAATGCATTTTATTGACCTTTTAATGATAAAATATGCAAAACGTTTACTAAATGATAATTTAATGGACGTACAGTCCTAGCCCAGGTCCTCCTTTCCACCGTGGATCGTTTCACCAGCACTAGTTTAATATCTTGGTCCAGCTTGATACACTCCTGCACATATCTAAAGTGGGATAGCGGCACGGTGGAACACAAGTACTCATTCAGACCATGTACCCTCAGCATATAGTCTCGCCCGGAGCCTTGGATCCCCAGATCCAGCAAACTTTGCTCCAACACGAGCTCCACTAATGCCGAAACTGCAAGATTAAGAAACTTGAGACTCATCATATCTCTTAACCTTATCTTATGTCCTTCCAACTAATGTTTACTTGCACTTACCATCACACACAAATGTAACCGGATCTCTGGTAAACGATTCATTCCACACTTTGACCTTCATGCTGAACCCTTCCTTCAGAGTATTGGTGGGGAAGGTTGTGGCATAGATATAGCCTCGGTTGGTCGTCGAGTCCACGTGTCGACATGACACTACAAAAATATTTTATTTAACTGGATCCTCTTTCCCTTTCATAACATAAGTACACTGTGAACTGTGAAGTTTGAGATGATTTTGGATAAACTTACGCCTAATTTCCCGAAGCATATCGTAAAACGCTTGGATTTCACTGTCGAATGGGGCAAACTGCTTCACATTCAGATTTTCATAGAGCTTCGTGCATGTCTGCTCCCGTTTGCTTTTCACCCTCTCCATCGTCGAATTCCTCACCCTTCGTTGAACTTCCGGCTCCTTTTCTCGAACTTTCCCTTTCGCGTCTGAAGACTGCTCCTGCGACTGGTCCTGATTACGAGGAGGCAATGCAGGCGGAACGGTCTCGATGGTGGCGGCAGAGTCTGGATAATAATGGGAAAAGCCAATGGACCTTCTCTCCCTCTCAGTGGTGCTGATGCTACTTCCTGGTCTGGAGTCATTATTGGCGGCGTAGTAAAATTCCGAGGCGACTGTACTACTTGCGGAGGAACAGGACACGGCAAACAGGTATTCCAGGGGGTCATAAGCGTCGTAGATTGAGGACTCTTCAATTTCCATTAATTCTTTTTGGAGGCTGCCGTACGGACTTTCACTCCTCAAGGCTGCGACAGCGCCCACGCTTAACGTCCCTGCGGCAACGGCACTACTCAAATCCGGATAGAGCGAGTGTCGGTTCGGGGCAGCGGTACTCGGGGAAGTATCCCCTACAGGAATGTCTGCAGTTCTTCCCTTTTCACTTGGTAACACTGGGAGGGAGCTTCGATCAGGCTGCGATGTGGAAGGTGTAGGTTGGGAAGTGCTCTTAGATTTACTTGGAGGGCTGGTTTTGCCACCACCTCCCATCTTTTCATTTTGCGAGGGGCTAGTCACGATGTCCTTTACTCCACCGTTGGATTGCTCAGAGGTGGAGAGTAATGGATCAAAAAACTGGAGGATTTTCTTGGAATCAAACTGACCCAAGTCTATCAAGTCATCCCCCATAGGGAACCGTAGGGCACCGGCGACTCCGGCATTGCTATTGATGATGTCATTTTTATTATGCATAATTTGAGGTTGCGACGGTGGTGAGCGATGTCTTAAATTTCGTGGTGCTCCGCCCCCAGCACTACTCCATAGGGGAACTGGAATTCCCTTGGACATTCCACCAATTCCATTGGAATTAAAATTAAATCCGACTGGAGGGCCTGGGTTGGGAGGAGAATTGATGGGGATTGCGGTTGGAATGGAAGGATAAATATTTGACTGGGAGAGTCCAGTCAGGTTGGGGGCCACCCTGACTGAATTGATTAGTGGGAACACATTCGTTGAAGGAACGGACACGGGGGAGGGGGTAAGGCCTCCACCACCATTGTTTGTACCAAAAGTACTGCCATTCATTGGATTGCTGCTGGGGACACCGAAGGAGGCGAATAAGGAATCACAGTCGTTAATTGTTGTCGTATCACGTTTGATGAATTTCGGAGTGGCCTGAGGACTAGCTAAGGAGATGAGATCGTCAGTAATGGTCAACGTTGCCTTGGCCAGAGGCTCCGTATTTGTTGGTCCACTGTTGGTGGTTGCAGTGGTGGGGGGTGAGCTGTTGTCTGGGCTATTCCCATCCCCACCAGGATCTCCACCCTCTTGAGACTGTCCACGCACACGATATGGAAGGCTCCGATGTCTTTTGATTGCTGAGTTTGTTGGGGGTGGAGGGATGGCTGTGTTGCTGTTTATTTGGGAGGAGGGCAGGTTATTTGCATTTTGCCCGTCGTGAAATTGGCCCTCTGGTTGGACTGTGCAGGAACTGGCTCGTGTCCACGAAGTTTTGGCTGTGGCAACAATTTAAAATTAAAAAGTGAAAAAAGTCCCTCTTAAATTTGTCTCTCAAAATTAGACGAGGGCGATAATTGGGATAAAATTAGAAATGTCTAGGTGTTCTACCAGTTTTCTGTTGTGACTGAAATGAAATGGATCCATTATTCACGTTCCGTCTCCTCTTCTCACTTTCGAAGGTTTCCAAACTCAGGCGTTTGGCTAGTTCGAGGTCAGCCTCGTACTGAATGTCTTCCCCAGTCCCTGTCGCGTTCCGAGCCGAGCTGCTGTCCCCCATCGCTCGAAAGAGATTGGGTCGGCTCTGTAACCACAATTCAAGAAAATGAGTATATAATACAAAATATTTCCATTAGCTCTGCCATTAACATTGACAAGTAAAAACCATTGTTCATTGATAGGCCTGAATTGGCTGATTGCTTGATTTCTAATTGCACTAACGGAAAACTTCTTTTGAAACATTTTCGAGCTCCAGGCTGTAACTGGTTTCACTCCAATTATAATCACTTTTAAACCCAAGCCCAACCAAACCTTCAAACCAGCTACGTTTTCAATGCCACTTATTTGCCTCCTAATAAATAACTACCGCAGCAATATAGTCATTTCATAATTAATTGTCTGAAATAAGCCTTGCGATGACTTGAGAATGGTAAACTGTCTTTTTCCACCCCCTCACATTTTGCAAATTGCTTAAATCCGAATTATTTATCGCTTGTCAATAATATCCCTCCACAGTTTAGTTTTATTGAGCACCCTCCCTACAACTGATACTTTATCAGCGTTTGCACAAAACTAGCTATATTTTATTGATTTTTTTTTCGCTCCTTTCCAAATGATACAAAACCGGATTAACGTTTGCTCATTTGCTTTCCCTTGCTGAAAGGGAAGTTTCTCCTCTGCTTTCACTCTCAGAAAGAGCTAATGGGGATCCATAAAAAAGTCAGAAACAATTTGCTTTTACAAGTCTCTTTTGGGAATAAAATTCTTTCCCCTTTTTATTGACAGGAAGCACATTGCCCTTCGGAATTTATAGGGATAAAGGTTATCTTGCCCTAGCTCTACCCTTTGCCGTATATGGAGGAAATAGACAAGCATTCCTCCACTCCACTCCAAATCTAATACCAGCAGTAGTAAGCCTATATTTGATAGAATTTCCCATGTACGGAAGTCTACCGAAATCTTTCTTTATCGTATTCCGACTTTTTTATAATACTTCTTGACATGGGTCTCGTATAAAAAATATTATGGAGCTCAAACGTCAACGTCAATGTCCCCTCACCAACTTTATCGCTTCTCATTCCACACTTACGCTCTCCCTCCATCCTCCCACTTTAAGAGAAACATTTTTGTACCAGGAATTTGCATATAAAAAAATTAAGAGCAAAATAGTCTTATCATCCTTTCATACCATATCACACAACATGTAAACATCTTAGGGCTAGTTGAGCTTAACTACGTTGTTATTTTTCTTATTTGGACTCACCTTCTTCCTCCACTCTCGTCCTGTACATGAACTCCGCAGCGGTTTCGACCTCCCCTCTCATTTAAAACGGGGTGGTTGGTTAGCACGTAGCTTATCTCAGATTCGCATATCTTTTCACCAACTCTTAGCTCGAGACATAATTAGTTTCTCCTTCCCTCTAACTATCAGCTATAGCTATGTCTGCAAGTCTGTACGTCTATGCTGAAGACAACATAATAAAAAGGAAATGTCAAGATTCCTTATCAAATTACGACTTGACTTGGGATTCAACACAAAAGTCACAACTCACAAGTCTCTTTCCACTTTTGTCTCACTGCACTCATATCATATTTCTGCACATATAAGAACTAGGCTTGACGAGACGTAACAAAATATATTTTTAAATTATCATGAGAATGTTGTGACTGCACAATTATATCGTTTTCTTATTATGACTATCTTCACTAGCTTTTACTATATTTATGTTAAGGAAGGTCTTTTATTCATACTCCCCCGCACTAGCAACTACAGCAACTCCTCAGTCGACTTGTTTTTAATCATCCATTATTCCTTAAGGAAGTTGAGCTACAACTAACTGTCCCCTTTTCACTCACCAGTTGGCAGTTAGACTTTTACTACTAATTAGGGGAGAAGTAAATTATATTCAATTTCTCAAGTGGCACTGGCACATTACTACACTGGCTATATATGTGACGGTGAATGAATGGTGAATGGATGGATGTAGCGCTGACAAGGCTCAGAAACTAAAACAAGTTACGCTTGATTATACGCTGAGGAAAATGCGAAAATACGCTGATCTTGGCTGTAATATGCTGACCATTTGCCACATGCTATTAAGCGCTGTTTGCGTAACTATATTTATCATTAAAAAAAGTGAACTATCTTATATATATTTTTTTATTGTGCTCCATCATCATCAACATCAGCACTCTTTGCCAGTTATAATGAGTAATGAGGAAATGATGATAGTAGCCAATAGCCCCTTCCCTGCCATATTAATGTGAAGTAGGAGAGGAGTCGCACTGACAACGTCAAGTCAAAGTCTGACCACCACCACTCCACCTCAGCAGTAACATGACTATGACTTCATTGCTACTGCCTATATGACTCTGTATAATATGTAGGTATGGAGTAGAGTAGTTCAGTTAGTAAAATGTGTTAACTCGTAGTAAGCTTCTTTAAGAGATTAACTGTTGAGGGTAAAGTTGATTGAGACATTGGTTCATATATATGCTGTTTTGATGTATTGAAGGTTGAACAGAGATTTTGGGTCCAAGAAGCTGAATCCGGAACATAATCAGTTGGATTTCATAAACTCATATGTATGGGCTGAGTTGGGGTGAATCTCTTTCGAAATACATTTTTTATGCAAGTTTCTTACTTGAAGAACCACTTACTACTACAAACTACAGACTCGCTACTACAAAAGAGAATCGAAAGGGGAAAAGGGAAATTTTGGGTTTTGATATGAGAAGGAATGCAATAGGAGAATACAATAGGAATATGGGCTAGTTGCTAGTTTACTTGCCAGACCCCATCTTATATGTGATGATGGTGATGAGATGATGATGATCCCACTTACTCAATTGTGAATGATGTGTAATGAAATGAGCAACGGGGATTCAGATTTCAGTTCATTGTGAAAATGAAAAGGGATGGCGAGTTGGTATTGAGGGGATAAAAGGATTCATTCCTGGTTTCGTTCCCTTTTGGGTGGATTTCGTTAACTTTTCATGCAGGGATGGGGAAAATAGGACCTTATGATTATCTATCATCATCATCACGTATCACGTCTTTCATCTTTGAAAAGATTTGATCTTAAATCTAGATGATTTGAAATGAGTTTCCAATCTGAATTTTTAGTACTATCCAACTTGCTCTATCTTTGCTTCCGGAATTGCCTAAATTGGGTGAATTTTTGTTGAAAAATTCTACCCGTTCTTTATCCTTGCTACCCATGTTTAAGCAATAATAGTTTACGAACCCTGCTTAAATACTGCCAGAAAAGCAAATAATGCAATCATTTTCATCTAAAAATCATATCTTTCCCAACTCATATCACAACTCTGGGATTATGCAAGGGGAGTAAATGCATGGAACCGGTAAAGCTCATTAGTTCATGTATGAAATGAAGTGGGGCAGGCCTTTTTAAAATAGGAAGTTTGTGAGTTTTAAGAGATTTGCAACTCTCAATCAATCAGATGGATGAAGAAAGTGCTCTTTTAAATAAATGGATATGCTTCAGTCCGTCTAGTTGTTTTTTTACTTGTCACATTTCAATACTTATTTAGGGCTGCTTAAACTATATCGGTTTTATTGGCTGCGGTTTGGGGCCCTTGAAGGCTTAGATGAGAGTTGAATGAGCTCAGTTCATTCATGAGTTGGTGAAACGGTTCTAGTTTTGAGTTTTGCTTGTTGGTTGTTGCTATTCAAGAAAGCGATTTACACACGTTTCCTTGTTAGCTTGAGCATGAATGATGATGATAAGATGAAGTTAACTAACTGTAAACAATGCAAAAATGATTGATAATGAGCGGAACATGAGTGAGCGTTTACTAGACTAGAATTTTATCTGGCTTTGATAAATAAATATTTTAGAATACGTGTAATCAAATTAGCACTGTAATAGGTGGCTAATTAATGATGATAGTAATGCTAATAAATAATCAAAACTATCCAGTTTATGTTTCCATGTTTGTGTATTTGGTACTCAAAGCAATAAGAGTCATTAAGCTGGCTAAATTAAAATAAAAATATGGTTAAATTTATTGTTACTGAGGAGGAGCGTTAATTGATGTTGCTCAATTTGAAATGAATCATCAAAGAACATGTCATTTACAGATGTAATTAAATAGTTAAGTAGGAAAGAACACTCAATGATCATTTAATAATAATTATATTAAGTAATCATCTTATCATCTAACATTTAACAGTTAGCAGCTTCTGCATAGTAGAGCTGAAAGTTGAGGGCATTTTTAAATCCCGTCCCGTCTCGTTCTCGTAATTTTAATTTTCTTAATCCCGT
>JAQGAH010000656.1:0-29079 GCA_034696885.1 Lepidocyrtus paradoxus | reverse complement strand
TCCACAATCTGGAAGCAACCTCCGTCGATCCGCCCGGATTGCTGCCGCCGGGAAGAAAAAGAAATAACATTGTTTAATTGTACTCGTGTCAGCCATAAAAATGTGTAGTCATTTGTTGTTCATACAAGAAACTCAGAAGGTTTAATAAAGATTGTATTGTTATTCTTGTAAAAATCCAAACTTTACCAACTCTGCACGTTTATTATTTAAATATAGAACAAATAGATATTAGATACCTCTAAGTAAAAAGCCAAATAGTAATAATAATAATTAGAGACCTATAATTAAATAGATAAATATTAGATACCTATAAGTATTTACATATAGTCATACAGAAATCACCCATGTAAATCTCATGATGTAGCTTCCCCAGATTGACATAAGCTCCCTCGAGAAACGAGTGTTAATGAACATTGATTCGCGTTTGCTACGTATAGATTTCTATTTCTAAATGGTCCAGATCTCTCTAACGACACCATCTTTAAGTGGATAGGTGTAGGATGGGATTTTACACTGGCTCGATCACCAGCCAATTGATTAGTTCACTGCAGGCGCAGGAGGAACAAATGAGTGTACTTCTGATGCTTTGAAAGGCGAACCACTTCCCCCTATTTTATGAGATTGCTCATTTGCGAAGATGGATCTATTTGCAGCAATGCACATCCTGATAGACAATAAATCAATAATCCAAGATGAATCCAAATTCCTCGAAAAGTTCGCCTTTTCAGATATCATTCTGCAATTTCAATTATAGTTTAGTACTTAGCTTACAACGCTGAACATTGAACTTGTGAATAGACTGGTCGAAAGCATTGTAAATCGCGACTCTGAGCAGTTAAAGACAGCAAATTTAGAAATTCTTAAGCCTAAGCATTAAAATAGAAAGTAAAAGTGCATGTTCATATTTCATTTTATCAATTAAATTGAATATTATTTTCCCAATTCGCTAACATTACCTTGATAATTTATTCATGCAGGTTTGACTACTACACAGTTCAATGTCAATTAATGTAGCAAACTACAAAGCATGGCTTACCCATGAACCATGTCTCGTTCAATTTGCAAAGTTGCTCATAATGGTATGTCATCATAATATGTTTGGTTACTATAATTAAAAGTCGAAGACGAGTAAAAATCAATTCTGGCAAAAGCAGGAAAAGGTTCATGACCACTAATTCGTGATCCTAACTTACGCTTTACTTTACTGATTGTCTTCCCCACTATCAAAATGTTTGAATTCATGATTCTGACATTGCCCCACTGCGATTACGTATAAAAGTCATGATTCAGATAATTAAAGCCACGTTCAATGAATTTTAATTCATCTATACACATATTTCTTGAGTTAGTGTACATTGCTCGCTTCACATAGTTCCGTGAACCCTTAATTACGAGTAATATTGATATAACTGAAACAAGGGAAAAAATTTGTGCAGATTGGCTTATCATCTTTATCATAAAAGCCTAAACCTATGTAACTTACGTATTTCTGTTTCCCATTTTGAGCGGAAGCTGTTTCACACTAATATGACGACTGATGACAATACAGAAACCGGTACTTGTACTGTTGGTCTTCAATAATCCTTCATTTTCGAAATATTTACACCTGCAGAAAATGGCATCCCTTCCCTACTAAACTGTAAAGGTGAGAATGGTTAAGTGACTCATATCAAGAAAGAACATACTACTGCTCCCATTGTCAAGCATTTACTTTTAATAAAAATACAAAAAAAAATATTAACATTGAATTGCATTTTAGTCCAAGCGGTACCTCTAATGCAGCACAGCGTCTTTGTATTGACATTTAAAGCATGTGAAAACTTACCTGTCCACTTTCCCATCTTGTGTGGTTAGGTATTAGTTCTCAAAACTCAGGTAAAGTACAGCATAAGATTACTTACATGAGGATATAGTTACCTTCAACTAGTTGTATTTTTTTCGAAAAAAAATATACTAGTTTGAAACTTTGAAGGCGAGTCCTTTCCCTTATCCTTTCTTGCAAAATATGAGATGATTAAGGGTACGTAGTACACTATCAAATGAGCTGTTGCGCCTTTTAGTTGACTTTGACTTTGTCTTACTCACACATGAAGTTTTTGCTTTAGTTGGCGTTACAACTTTTGAAGCGCTATTATCTTTATATTGAGGAAGCGAAGATTTTGTTTTTAAGACTAGTCACTCATTTGCAGAAAAAATGATCATTATTACCTCCGCTAAAGTGGGTCTCTAGTCCCTTTCATTTTTTACACATGAAAAACAAGTGGAGTTACCTCTTATCGCTGCGTTCAGTTATGAGTATCCTGAGATTGGACAAAGATTTAGCTTCGAATCGAGCCAAATCAATCAGCACAAGCTAATAATGCAAGATATGAAAAGGTCGAATTTAGCAATTTTAGCACATCGGAAAGATTTCAAAGACGTGCTAAAATAGAAACGCGAAAAGTGCTGATTGGGCGCTTGCTGCTGGGTTGATAAGCAATGATTAACATGTCGCATTGCTGAGCTGTTGATAAGTTTGAAATGGAATCATGTCGAGTGACAAACAAACGCTGATATTCTTCAAATAATGAGAAATGCAGCAAAGTATCAAATATGGTGACGACGGTGGGGTGACGACGAGTAAGAATAGTAACATAACATGATTTCGTTGTTAATCCGTCCGTACTTGATTAGAATCATTAAAGAAAAAATTAAAGTGGTGTAACGACTATTGTTAAAGTAGCCATGCACATTGGCAGAAAGTTTTATTACAGTTGTCAGTTCCTGTTCACACGTTGATCTTGCTGTGTATTACGTTATTATTGGTTGTTCGACTGCCCTTGTGTAAAGCGAGCAGTGCAATACCGTCCATTTCCTGCAAAACCTTTGAAGGGAACGGACACTCATTAACGGAATGTAATATTCCAGTTACATCAGTATTGCAGTTATAAAGTTGAAGTCAAAGTAGAGACTTGGTGATTGATTGTGAAAAAAGTGATCATTTTACCCCAAAAAATACATTTTGTATCATGTAGTGAAAAAATTAGAAAAATATGAATGTGGAAAATGGTAGGAAGATGGATTAGCTAAATTATTCAAATAAATGGGATCACAATGTGGGTCCTTAAGAATCGGGAGTGGGGTTCCCTCCAAAGGGCCCACTTCTGTAGGAAACATAGCAGAGAGGAAATTCAAAGTGATTGTAATTGGTATAGACAGACAAGGAGACACTATAAGATCGCTATACTCAGTGGGGTTGTGGCGTTCATAGCTGCGGTGTGCAATAATGTTCAATATGTGGAGTCACTAGATTTAGGGGGAGACCCATCGACAGTGGGTACTGGGTTCCTTAAGGGTTTTCTCCGACTTAATTCTACTGAAGGTAAATATAACTTGATTATACAAATTTAAACCATTTAATTAATGTTTTGTCAATTTATCGTATGAACGTCGATGGTACGATAACGATTTGCGTTATGGTTTTTACGAACGAATCGACAGCTTTGAGGCGATATCAACATTTTGACATTTCATTTTCATTAAATGCTCACTCCGTACAGTTTTCGATTTCATTCGAAATGAAAGTAAACGTGAAGGATGTGATATGATGGGATGAGAATTTCTGAGTACTTATTCATGAGAAAGGGGAAGGATCACGATGAAAGGAAAATGCATACAAAGCTATGCTTTTGACTAACGTTTATGAATTATGATTAAGCTATATGCATGCGTTTAATATTCATCTCTGTTTGACACAAAAAAAAACATAAAAAAGGAAATCCTATGCATCATATAATACCTCTTCATTCCCCCATTATTCTCACAGTCCTGTAATTATTGTTGAAAATATGAATACTAAATTGCAATTTGTTAAATCTAAAATGAACTACGATATGCTATTAGGTATGACTGTGCTATTCTCTATTGAAGCCTCAGATTTCAAGTTCAATGCATCCATTTTATGAACCTGCTGCGGGCCTGGGAAGGTATCGGCTAGCTCAAAAAGGAAGTTGTGGCATAAATTCAGCCTCATCATATAATTAAGTGGCCCTTGCTATACATATGCAATCTTGACGCTGCTTTATTCAAGATTTTCAAACTTTTTATTGCAATTGCACGAAAAGGACGAGCGTTATTTAGACAAAAACTCACTTGTGCAGTATAACATGTTAGGTATTGGTAGGGATGGGATGCTTCTTTTAAGGAAGTAATGTGAAGGCGATGTATGAAGACGCGTGTTTTATGAATGCAATAATGCAATATTAATAAAGTAATAAAATGTAAATATGACAAAAGAGCAATGTCTCATAAAAACTGTTTTTGGAGGAAAAAGCAAAATTACTGACCTACTTAAAAAAAATTGTATTTTTTTATATTTTCAGTAAGTTCATCAACGCTCACATCATTATTTAGCGAAGATAAGTCAACCACATCGTCAAGTGATATATTTTCATCTACATCGAGCCCAGCTTTAGCAGAAAGTAAAACGGAGTCTACTGTGCCAAATTCACAAAATGGAAAATTAGCAATGAGAGGGAGTGCTGAGTCATCATCTCCCATACGAAAAGCTGTAGACGGTCATCATCGAAGGCGAATCAAGGAATATGTGCCGAAAAGTTTCTTTGTGCAGAAGGAAAGGCAACTGGGGAAAAGGAGGCTGAAGGACAGGGCGAGATTCCTGATTGGGTCCCTGAGCAGGCAGAATTGTCTCTCAAAAGTGATATGTGGTCTGGGGTCGAGGCCACCTTCTACAAAGACGGACTTATTGAATGACTATGTGTACTTGATGAATGAGTTGATGGTGGAGTAAGTAACTTTTTTAAAGATTGGTTAGGTGCTGGGTAATTAATTATATAATTGGAGGTACATTTATTTCCGCAACTAGCTTAACTAAGGTAAAAATAAGTGATTTTACTCAATGAAAATTAATGAATGAGAGTCACAATCCATTTAGCTTTTACTTTTTTGTCACACATCCCGTTCTCTTCTTTCCCCAGAAACGTCATATTGCTTTGTCATAATAATTTTTATAATCACACTTGACATTTTTATTTCACTCCAACGCATTAAGAAATCGTTAAAAATAATTTAAATTATGTATGAGGGATTGTACAGCAAGCATGATGCCTCGCGTTGGACAGTGTCACTATATTTCAATTATAGCTCTTCAATGAAAGTGACATTATCATAAAAATTATAAAAAATAAATGTGACAATGACAATGATAATATAATGACATTCACGCGAAACTACCAACAATTTTTACTTCAGTAATTACTATTACCGTCACACTATAAAATGAAGTTTTAGCTATTGTTATGATATCATCAATCCATTGTCCTCCTTCCTCCTGTGATTTAATATCAACTTCCTGCTTTTTGTCACCCTTCCGTTTTCCTCCACTCCATTATTCAATAGTAAAAGTGCCTAGAATAGAAAATGAACTGAAAGCAATATAACTGTAAGCTCAATTGTTCAAACTGATGATAGTTTAATGGAGGGAAACAGTCGTTAGCCATTAACATGAGTAGAAACACTACTGGGCGGTCATTTAAAATAATTGTAGTGTGGAATTTTGAATTCAATTGCACGTTGTAAATGTCAAGTTTAAACAAAAATAATTTTGTTCTCCAATCGCATATTTTGTAAGCATACATTCATCGTATGTATCTTGATAAGGCTATGCACCATGTTCTTCACGTACAATGCTGTAACTGTCATAACGAGAGAAATGAGTTGACAAATGCACAAAACACAAGCAATCCGTCGATTCGTGGGAATATAAACATGCGATTTTCTACATTTATGAATCATTTGTCATAGAATGAACCCTAGAACAATGAAATATGTTTATAATTCCTCGCCTATATGTTATAACTGGTATAACGTCAATAATTACTTAAATATGTTAGGTATACGGAATGTGAAACGATAAATCGTTTTTTATAAATTGCAAAATTGCTTGGATGTAAATGATTTATAGAGCAGAATAACTGGGAGAACATTGATAAAGCAATTATAATAATGAGAGTAGTCGCGGCGCATGTAAGGAAGAGTGAAAATTCGAGCATTTTTAGATTGTTTGAATGAAGGTTTGTTAGATAGGTTTATATAAGCAATTACTTTAATATGATATAATATAAAATGTTTAAAAACATTTTATATAAGCAGGAAATACATTTGTATAAATAGAATTTTACTTTCAATTCCAACTAATTTAATTTGCAGAGATCCTGACGATGGAAAAAGTAACGAACAAGGAAAATTGGAAGCCAAGATGAAATCCAAATTCAAAATTGAAGACAGTTCTGAAGAATTTACACCAAAACGTAAAACCAATTCAAAGAGGAAGCGCCCTTACTTTAAAAATGACTCTGAAGAGGACTCCGCCCCATATCCAACTGGAGTGGATGATGACGATTATAACCCTATTTTAGCTCAAATAGCGGATGAAGAGCTGGTCGCAGATGATCCCGCCATATTGAAGTTTATGGAGTTGGAAATGAAAAAGAAGAAGAGACGCCCGCACAGACCTTCTGTTGATCTGCGACCATTATCTGCGTCTAGATTCAGACGAGATGTAGCCAATGCCACTGATGTTAATGGGAACTCTACCACCACTCCATCCCCTGTACCCGCGGTACCACAAGCCGTGTCAGTTCAGTCAAGAAGGGCCTCCAGACGCGGTGGTCATTATAAGGACAGACGAAGATTTTTCAGGGAACCGTTGCCCCCAGTAGATGCAAGCCAATTCATTTCCAAGCGTCGACTTGAGCTCCAGAATGAAAAGGATTTTAAGAAACGCTTGAATCTCGCAGCAGATGCTGGAAGAACATTAAGAAATAGGAGGCAGTGTAGACTCTTATTTGATGATTGCCCCTTGGATGAAAAGCAAATTGACTCGCTAGTTGTTGGACTCCGACGAGTGATGGAAAGTAACGGGAATCTTGCAGCGATCATCCCTCCAACGACAACTTTAGCTCCTGCCGTTCAAGCAGCAGTTGACGCTGTGAAAACAGCGGCTGCTACGCAAGCAACTCAGACAGTGGGACAGCAACCTGGGAGTAAAGTGGAAATTATTTTACATTTGAATCAGAATGGCCTTCCTTATGGGGTACGAAATAATTTGCATATTACATAATTCGATGTTTTAATCATTTGAAATAAAATTAATCTGTCTCTTATTGCCCCAAACTTTACAGGCTCAAGCTGGATCATACCCATCCTCCACATACATTCATCCTAATCCTGCTGGAGGAGCTCCCAACATATCTTCCTCTAATCCATCACAACTTCCTCCTCCACCATATATTAATCATCCTGGAGTAGCCCCTCCAGATATGATGACTACAACAACTGCCAGACCAGTTGCGGAAGAACAGCTTCTAGACTTTTTGTATGGCGTCGTTAACTTCAACAGCACATCGGAAGCTCCTCTTGCTGATTTTGATTGGTCTGGAGTTGGAAATAATCCAACTCCAATGAAGGACTCTGCACAGTCACAGATTAAAAAGAGGCCAATGCCTATTTCAATGGACCAAATTTTCGACATCGGGGATTACGTCGAGACACCACTCAAGGTCCGGGATCGGCCTCACAAGAAAAACAAGGTACCTATCGATATTGACAATTTCGACATTGAATCAATTTTCGATAACTCCGCTGCAGCCTCAGGGACAGAAACTGATGATAAGACAGAGCTTGTAGCAATGCAGGATTACCTGTCGTCCTTGAAGGAAACTCTGCTTGGCCTATATCAAATGAACAATGCCACTTTAGCGGTGGAATCTGACCTGTTGGGAAAGAGCAGCGAGGAAAGTAAGGAATCTGATGATTCAATTACTGCAGAGAGTGATGATGACGGTGACTACTTTGAAATTGCTGGAGGTAACAAGAAGAAGAAAAAGGGCAGTGAGAAGGATACCGAAGAGGATGACGACGATGACAAGGAAGTCATGCTCAAATTGAAGAATCCAAATAAGAGAAGGAGGACGCAGCAAAAGAAGAAAAAGAAAAATGGGGGCAAAGTGAAGACAACCACGGAAAGATATGACCCACCTGTGGATGACGAGAAGGATAAAGAGTTTGATGAGGACAAGATATTTGATGATGACAACGTTGATAACGGACCAATAGCTGAGAAACCAAAGCCACCTCCAAGAAGACCGCCTGGTCTTCAGCTTCCGAAACGACCACCAAATAAGAGAAAGCCAGAGAAACCGACAGACGATGAAGATGAGGTGAAAGAGATTCCCCAAGATCAAATTGAGAATGATGACGGAGAGGAGGAAGAAGAGTATGATAATGAAGAAGAAGATGACGACGAAGACGATGATGATGATGGTGACGAGGAAGATGAAGAAGGCGATGATGAGGAACAAGGAGAGGACGAAGAAGCAGGGGATGAGGAAGAGGATGACGATGAAGGGAAAAGCACTGGAAAAGGAACCTCAGGCAACTTGCCACTGCCAACTGTTCCCAATAAACAGTTGCCTAAACCGGATCCGACCAAATTAACTTTATTTTTTGCTCCAAGCGGTTCTGGATCGGATACTGTTGGAGACGTTGCAGAAGATGGTATGACGACAGATGAAAGAAAGAAACTTGCCGCTCTAACAGAGGTGCTTCTCCCAACTGCTCCAGCACCGCTACCACTTGGCCCTAAAAGGCCGGTCGAGGATCCAGACGACAAGCCTCTTGTTCCTGCTTCACCTTCACTGGACAAAGAGTTTGAGAAGGTGTCAAGCGTATCAAAAAATACACAGATTGTCAATATGTCTGACTTTGATGAAAACTCCCCGAAGCATCCCACCTTCCATAAGAAATATAAGAAGAAACGGCCTAGTTACAGGAATCCGGCTGCAAAGAAAAAGAAGAAAAATCCAGCTAATAATAATAATCGTCCTAAGCAGCCTTTTGGAAGACCAGTGGGCGGCTTTCCTCATTTTCCTTTTAGACCGCCACCATATCTCCCTCGACCAGGAGGACCCCCTCCAGGTGGCCCTCCTTCTGATTCTCAAGACGAAAAACCTCAGGATAACGTAGGAGCTGCTGCTAGTGCAGAAGGTCGTAGTTCAGAGGAAAAGGAAGAGCAAGAAGAGGACGGGGAAGATGGAGACGAGCCAGAGGATGACGAACATGAACCAGGACCAGAGGACGACGAACATAGACCAGGGCCAGATGAAGAGCCACCAATGGATGATGAAGAGGATGGAGAAGAAGATGAGCGTGAAGCCGATATTGAATTCGGCCCAGGTCGTGTTCCTCTTCCTGGTCCAGGTCCTCCAGGAATTGGAAGATTGCCCCCAAGATCTAGAGATGATGTTGCGGAGCAAGACAAACGCAGCTCTGGCGAGGAATCAAATTCCCAACATTCCCAAACATTAATTGCCGTGCCTTACTTCAGGAAAGGAACTGAAACGAAATATGTGCAAGGACCACCACCTCCAAACAACGCCCAGACTGGTGGCGGCTTTCTCGGAAGCATATATGTAAATATGATGGGAATGAAGGCAGTGACTGATTCCCCCGTGGAAGGAATTCATCGACCATATTATGACCATGAGCAGCCGCATCCACCCCCGTTTTCCGTTTCGTATGAGGACCATTCCATGGAAGATCGTCAGGATGGCCCTGAATTTAGGAACAATAATGGGACGAGGGAAAACTCCAATTCAAAACCGTCGAAATTAGATCCGAATGCGGAAGTCGACGAAGATGAATACGATGACGTTCCCAAAAGACAATACAAAGCAACCATCAACGTCAACACTATGCCGGGTGGGGTCGACCTCGCAGCCTTTGACATTGACGAGCCCGAAGATGACAAGAAAGGTAAAAAGAAGAAGAAGAAAAAGAAGAAAAAGAAGAAAAAGAAAAAGAAGAAGAAGAAAAAGAAGAATAAAAACAAAGGAGGGTCCGGAGTCATTTCCCAATTTCATTGGCAAACTGCAAATCCCTCCCTATTCATTGAAGGTCAAAGCGGCCCGGACGGGATACTCGACTCATTAAAGAAATATGTCGCTAGTTTCGGAACAATGTTGTATCTTCCGCCGGACGATCCCCAAAATAGTGGGCCCGTTGTTCTGAGTGACCATCCGGATGATTCTCATCTGCAACAAGAACATCATCATCATCAACCTCCAGCCGTTCCCCATTTCCCGATACCAATTTACGACCATGATGATGATGACGATGATGATGATGACTCCAAAGAGAAATGTAAAAAAGACAAGAGAAAGAAGAGCAAAAAGAAGAAGAAGAAGAAAAAGAAGAAGAAAAAGAAGAAGGGAAATAAGGATGACGACTCCTGTGAAGCCTCTGACGAAGACTCTGATGAAGACTCTGGGGAGGACAAAAAAGACGGGGATAAGAAGGGAGATGGGGATAAGAAGGGGGATGGGGATAAAAAGGGGGATGGAGATAAGAAAACGGTAACAAGAAATGATTTGACTTCCCAGGAAATCATATTGAATAACTTGCTTGCGGCAGTGAGACCCTTGATAATTGACCCCAGTCAGAGTCCATTGAGCGCACTTAGCACGACTACGTTTTCTTCCGTGAGATCAAAGTCAGCCAAGCCAACCTTTGCTCCTAAGCCAGGGAAATATCGAGTGACACAGCGATCCAGGCCGCAAAGACCTCATTCGATACTTAGAACACCGAGACCAACCGCCCGACCAATTATAATCAACACGAGTTTTGACGGAGAGAGCGGAAACCAAACGTTGTATTACAAGGCCCCAGTTGAACAACCGCCATCAACTGAGACAGAGCCTCCAACGACGACGACGACGACCACAGAAACTAGTTCATATGTGGACACGCGACCAATATTTCCTCCCGCGATTGGAAAGAAGAAGCCCACCAAATACATTCTCGAAGGTAACATTGGAATCCCAATAGAGCTCTTTTCAACGACTACCGAAAGAATCAGGACAACTCCCAGGTTAGATGTCACCACTTTAAAGTCGTTAGTGCCGAGGCCAACAAGACGACGTCTTCAATACAGAAATCCTGCTAGGGGACCTGGCAGCGTGAAAAAGAGACCTATGCCAGGCACCGTATACATCTCAACCTTACCACAAATGACCACAATGAAGCCTAGACAAAAGGAAGGTCAAAAAGAAGATGACGAGCATGACTCAAACAATCCAAAGTTGCAGTTCCAGGAGCCAAGTCTTCATATTAGGAAGAGCCCTCCTCTAGGATTGTTCCAAGAGCACTCGGATGAGATGCTCGACTACATAATGGACATGGGAGAGTCAAGTGAAAGGAAGGGAAGGAAACCAACACGGGATGAAGAGGAAAGCCAGGGGAGAGCTCCATACAGGCACAGCTTCAAGTACCAGGATGATCGACAGCGACCATCCTATCCCGGGAGCTCATCTTACAACGCCAAACCTCAGAAAGGATCCAACAGCGGAGGAGGTTTTAGTCTTCCGTCTTTAACCTCGATATTACGCCCACGTCCCCAAAGAAAAAATCCATCTTCGCAACCCCTTCCAAACGGAAGTCGTGGAGATGAGGATGATGAGGAGGAAGCATCAGCACTCGACAATAAAAGTGGTAGCGGCTCATCATCCAAAGGTTCAAAGTCGAAGAAAGGGCAAAAGCAGCAACAATCTCACCAATATCCCCCACCCCCGCCCCATCTTGGAGGACAATCCCCTGGAGGTCCTCAAACCACGGGACTAGCTGCAATTAAGAATTTTAATATTAGGAATCTATTGAGTAAGTTTGGGAACTCGTTGCTAGATAAGACGATTGCTTATGGGAGGAGGTAAGGGAGCAATTAAGGTTAAATATTGATGTCAAATAAATTATCATCCCACCCCAACAGTCATTCTCTTCTGTAATTTATTTAATCCTATATACTTAACTATATTTTATATATTTAATATAAAATGTTCATTGTTGGAGTTGGAATAATAAAAATCGATGTAATAAGTAATTCATCTATCACTAAACCGTCAATTTATTAACACTAATAAAAAATTTGAATGAAGAAGTTAATCACACGATACTTTGCCAAACTACTCAGCACTCTCAAATAGATGATTAAAGTCTTTATGAAATATTTGGAAATAAATTCCAACACATTTTCAAATGGTTCCGGACCGTTGGAGGATTCTTCGCTTAAGAGTTGCTTGTCCAGCTTGTACATTGCCTTCCATGAGAATGCCCTTATTTGAAGGAGAATCCACTCAGCCATAAGAAACCAGACGAAATTGGTGAGTAGCTGCATGAAAAAAATCATATAATTGGCAAATACGTTAATCCTTAAAAAAAAACCTTTTGTGCACTTTTCTTTTCTATCTTTCTATCTGCCAAATTCTAACCTTTTGAAACAAAGAGGAAAACTTGCCATCTCTGCAGCGTCCCGGATCATTATGAATTTGAATCAAGGTCGACCAAACAATAATTCTGAAGAAAAATGAAGACTCTCCGTGAAATCCTTCTGAATAGACGAGATAAAATACTGCTGGCCATAATCCATGATCAACTAATAAATTCAGCTCGGATCTCTTCCCTGGTTCCGACCAGTTTGGATTAATTTTCGTATTCGAATGTGATGTATCCATTGGAAAAAAACAGTAGCGATTAAAAGTTAATTTCACATTTTTTTAGAACAAGAAAAAGCGTCATTAGTAAATGACACTTAGGTGTAAATTAATGTATGTTGACATGGGCGTATTTTATATAAGTATGGTACATTAATGACAAAACTTGTTGCATACATTTATGTGTATATGTATTTCTCCATTAATTTTCCCCATATGTACTTTTGGACAATGACCCAAACTGGTTCAGTCATTCCAATATTTCCAATACTCGTTAACATGAAACAGAAGCATGGATAAAGTTCTTTCTGTGGTTGAAAAATATTGAAGAAGGCTGATGTTTAGACATAATTTATAGAAGAATTGAGAAATACACACAAATTGCAACTGTTCTAAATAAAACTATCCAATCATGATTTTATTAGGCTTGATTAATTGACTAGCTCAAAATAGAATGGGGCTGTCCAATGTCAGCTCATCTTAATTCATCTTAAAGTAATGTTTATATTTATGTTAAAACATTTTTTGAGAAAAGTACACAAAGGTGATATGAACGAACCAACGAACGAACGATATGATAATGATTGTAAAAAAGCAATGAATTATAATAAATCATGTTGAATGGTAGAATGTTTAACAAAAAGGAGCACCTATGTATCCTATAAACATTTCCACATAGGATCACTCCACCCCCCACTTTTTAACAAGTGGAGTTGTAAACATCTTCATGACATGACATGTTATTTTTGCAGTTTTTTAAAAGTAAGCTGACAGGAAGCAGTTTAGTGTTCATGGAAGATGTTGGTGGAAAAAATACGTGAAAGAATTCGTGTTTCCGTTTATGAGAAGAGGTATGATCATGATTATCATCGATACATCCATGTATCAGTTTCGACATGACACGCACACCCGCTTGTTGGCTCGTGTGGGGAAGTGAAACTATTCGAGCTTTCGAGCAGTTAAATTGAAGAAGGGAAGGAGTAAAAACATAGTGGAAATCTATACTCAAAAGCTATACACAACTGGCGTTCTTTGCCATTGCCAGTTTAATCAGAAGAAAATGGAATGACTGGCCAGATTAGACACATGGCAATTTCCTTACAAGGAATCTGTTTTGGACACTGTTTTCTCGTTTCTTTCTTGTGGTTTTGTGGGCTTCCGTTTCCGTAAGTTGGTATTCTTTGTAATTTTTATGACGAATATGTCAATAGCTATCTTCTGTACTAACATCTGCATACACAAAAAAACTCATGAACTACAATAAATTATAATCATTAAACTAAACTTTGAAGTTAGTAAGTTAGTAGTCTTTTAAATAAGGTTTAAGCTAACTTCTTCTAGCTTTTTCATTATCTATGATGCACAACAGTGCATTATTATCCTTATGTATCATCTCGCTTAATAAGCCGAAAGAAAAAGTAAGGAACGCTTCGGTTAGATTGGCAATGTTGTAGATTCCAATTTCTACCAACAAGTGTATCATTATTTGAAATAGGAAGCATGATCATCGTAAAATATTATTATCGTTCGCTTTGATTTTTCTTTAGAAATGAAAGAAATGATTTTTCTTTCTTTCTTCCCTTTAGAATTCATGCGTTAGTGTGTGATCTTTTTGGTGCACAGTAGTAAAAAAGTATCCATATTCATTCACTGCCGTCTCCTCGCACAATCTCTTGTAAAAGGGAAAGCAAGTTTCTTAAAGCTGTAAGCTGACGCACTTTCTTACATTGTGTGAGTGAGTGCTAATTGAGAATGAGTCATATTAGTAATTCGCACACCAGCACAGCAACCCTAACCCAGAGACAATATATCTGTATATGACTAAACGCTTTGATATTGCAAAAGTGCATAGTTGACTTTTACATGCCTTGTTTGCTCAAAGAGCCTTGATAACGGTACCCTACACACAAAGTTTGCTCAGATAGATATTTATGAATCCGTCTGGGTTTTTTTGTCACGTCACGTCATTAATTTATTCATCTTCAATCAACAGACGACAAGGGAATGAGCCAGTTTAAGAAGTTGCATAAGGATAAAACGTAGTTGTTTCGATTGGTATCTGGTAACGATCAAGCAGGACATCATCTCATCATTAGTGATTTGATTTTTGTGTCAGTTCCTGTTCACACAGTGAATCACTCCCAAAATCGCATGTCTTTCAATGCTTTGCATAATTGCGCATTTATGTATGCGGATACGACTTAATTGACTGTGGATTTTCATAATTATAGAAGACTAGCAGCAACACGGTATCATAGAAGGGTAATCAAATGCAGCCCTTCACTTTGGAAGATATATTGCCTGCCATGAAGAATTTTTTACAAAAGGATTTCCCAACCAGTTTGCCAAGGCAGTTCTGCCTAGTTTAAACGAAGACAAATTACGTTGTTCACGTTTGACACTCGACTAGCTACTATATTAGCAAATGGAAACTTAACTTACATTTGCATAAATACTTAAAAATCACATCAAACCAACTTGCCAACTATCTGTCCATAAATAATTTATACCATCATCAACCTCAGTTTTGTACTTTTTGGTATTTAAAAAACATTGAAAACAATGAATGAGAAGGAAAACAACAACTCAAATTGCGGTGAAAACGAAGCGGCTCCATCATCATCACCACCTCCTTCATCTCCTCAACCTATAATCTCTCCTGATGTTCGTGACACAGCTAGCGAGAAAATTGATGACAGCGACGGAAGGGATAACGTCAGTTTCAGTAATAGCAAACAAAGCATTCGAGCGACTCGCTCGGATCCTTTGACTTCAACAAGTGGCCGTAGCCATTCCATTCGTAGCTCGAGTGGAAATGGTGCTGGCGGTCGACACTCTAGTCACAGTCAGAAACTCCCAAATTACCATTCTAAGGAGCGGCGAGCTCGCTGGATTCGTGACAAGATGAATAATTATTATCAGCAACAACTTTCCCAGAATAATAATAGTGCAGAGGGGCAATACTATAATGTCCCTGGCTCTTCTGGCCCACCACCCCCATTTTACCACCCTCAACACCCCTTTCATTCTTATTACATGGGAGAGAATAGCAGTGGGAAAATACCCAATCGTCAGTTGTACGATGGACGCCCTAGAAGTCGGCGTCAGTTGACCAGTGCGGACTCCTCCGGACTACGATATCCCCAGTCTGGGATGTACCCAATCAAGAACAGTTGGTGTGACAGTAGTGGGACGAATGGCACCTGGATTAGTGAGAATGAATCAAAGTCCTCGCCCTATCATAGGCCGTACAGTGTCAGGTAAGTAATGTGAAAAAGTTTCAAATGATATATTTGCAATTAAACTTAACTAAACTAGACCAGATTTTTTTATCTTTACAAATCCTATCAATATGCCCACTCATAAACGGAGTGCGTCTGTTTTTCTTTTTTACTTTTGCCGATCTTGATCGTTATCATCATTACTTTCTTGTTACGCACATATTTTTTCACGCATAAAAATAACATGCGTATAATCGTCATCCTTATTTCACGTACTGATGCGATCTGTTTCTGTACCGCTGTAAAATATTAGGTAGGAAATTGGGTGACAAGTGGAGGAACTACTTGCTTTTGGCACCAGACAAATCTCCTCCTTTATGTAAAGCAAACATATCATCATTATCATCTTTCCTTACACATGTGCGAAAACATTTTTGTAAATGAAGGCAAAAATAACATTGCAAAAAATATGCAATGCAATTTTTTCTAATATCTGATAAGATATTGCTAGCTCCTCTTACAAATTTCCTGAGAAAAGGATTAGATGAGATGAGAAGCACTGCATTTTAGAGCTCGTATCTGGTTGCAATGTAAAAAATCTATTTTTGCATTCTACGAATTTGGATATGGAACAGAACTTGTCGAAATACGGCCCCAGCTCACTATATCAAATCTGCATTTTCAATAGCTTAGAGATGCTTGTGAATGGCGATAGTGATATCGTCATGCTATATGGTTAATGGAAATAATATACGGATTATTAATGGGCTACACTCTGGTTCCTTCAGATTCAAGTCGTGCCATAAAATTAGGCGATTTACAACTTCCAAACATTTGGCTTGCTACGTCGTTTCCTTAATGGAGATTCTGGGATGTTGATGTTATTTCTATTCATCTTTTGAAATCTGAGAGCTTTTTCACATGTGCGTTTTTAGAACGGTGCATCTGCATGGTTTCATGGTGGGAGATGGAATGGTTTATATCATGTCATGTCATGCTTTCTTGGATACTTTTTTGGAGAAGACAGTCATAGTTTATAACTTTGATCGATATTACACGAACGACTTTGTAATAATTTTTATTTCCAATCAGAGAACAACGCTCTTGGGCCCAACCATCTATTTTGTCTACTCCTCTTCAATCAGTGGAGGAAGGTTCCACCAGACAACGTCTTCGTGCCGGCTTATCTCTCCCAGTGCCAGTTGAGAACGGGCGATATCTCGAGTTCAGGGAGGGTAATCTGCCCAGATATTCAAGAAGCCAACAGCGTCATCCCTCAGGATTAGAAGTGGCGGGGCTGGAGGTCGGCGAGGACGGGCTCGACGTGGCGGATCATAACAATTTTGATCAAGGAGAGGAAGAGGACGACGAGGAGGAAGATCTGGAGGAGGGTAACAAATTGCGCCGTTCGTCAACGTCAACGTCATATCAATTCACGAGACAGAGACGACCGCCATATCCGTATTGTTTGAAAAGCCGTCATCATCATAATAATAATTTAAGTGGAGGTGGGGAGTTAGGTGAAGGTAGGGTATCCGGACTGATGCCTATTCGGAGCAGGAGTCAAAGTCCGTGCAGTATTACCAGTGAGAGTGCCGAGAGTCAAGTAGGTTTCTCGCAATTTGTACAAAATTGAATGTTTTGACTTTTAAAAGAAAAATATAATAATTTCTCATCTGATTTGTTAAATTGAGAAGGGTGAAAAAGCACTGGATCCCCCAAGACTTTCTCTTCCAAGCGAGGACATTAGCGTAGGAGGTCTCGCCCCTGGACCATTAAATGGTGTGGGTCGGGGGCGTAAGTTGTCTGTCTTGTTTGCTTCATACGACGCGTGGAATGAAGACAACATTGTGCACAGATTTAAGGAGATGACCCCTACAGCAACATCCGTGTTTGAAGCTTCCTGGACAGGAAACTTACCCTTATTGGAAGAATTATTCCAGGAAGATGATAACCATAAAGAAAATCTGAGAAAGTTGAGGGAAGGTGAATTCAGAGATGCTGAAGGGAGAACCCCCTTGCATTTAAGTAGCGCATGTGGGCATGCTTCCTGTGTCCAGTTATTATTGTCCAAAGGAGCGGAAGTGAATTCATTGGATGGAAATGAGCATGGGGCGACGCCATTAGCATGCGCCGCTTCGTGTGGAAGTTTTGAAGTAGTGAAAGTCCTTCTCGACCATGGGGCAAATGTCAATTCGGGTTATGAACAGGGGAAAACTGCCCTATATTATTCAATTCAAGCTGGCTCAGTGGATTGTGCAAAGCTACTTTTGGTACGTGATGACATCATTTTTTCCTATGCCCAATTGGGATTTCACGTTTGTTTCAAAAATGTTTTCATTTCTACAAAAAATGGAAACAGTGTTTTGGGAAGATTTACGAGTAATAAAATTTAATTTAATTTAGGAAGCAGGGGCGAAACAAAATCCTCCCCAGGTTTATATTGAGACGCCACTGCATGTTGCTGCAAGTTTGGGGGATCACGTTTGCCTTCAGTTGTTGTTGGATTATGGAGCGGATGTAAATCTCTGTAAAGTAATAGCTGACTCATAATAATTTCCGATTTTTCGAGCAACCTATTTTTCTAACTTTATGTTCATGAGAATGTGCATTTTTGTCTCAACCATATTCCACAGGGTAGCAATCGAAGCAATGCATTGTTGCTGGCATCTGAAGAAGGGAACGCTTCTTGTATACGTCTTTTACTCAAAGCTGGAGCATCTCATACTGCGAAAGACATACGAGGTCACACTGGTATGTATACTTTGACTAATGTTTTGTATAAATTCCTTGCAAATTTGTAAATAATTCTGAGACATTGTATATTTTTCCTTATTTCTGAAGCGTTGCATGTGGCAGCGACTTGTGATGCAGATTCCGTCATCGCCCTACTAATGGCAGGAGCTGATCCGGTAAGATCAATCTTCAAAATATGAGATGTCGCTTAATGCCCCATTTATGATTCATTTTGCATTTTCAAGAATTAATGCAATGTTTTTCAGAACATGGTTGATGCTAATGGCAGAACTCCACTACATTGCGCTGTGTCAAAAGGTGAGTCAAATGCGCATTTGAATTTGTTTTTCATTTTTCATCTTAAACCGTAAATCACTCAGCGGATCAGTAAAGTTCCGAGAAATGGGTTTGACTTAACGAGGAGTTAAACTAGGAAGGGTTGACTAATTGATCTAAGAACATAACATATGTTAAGTGTCATGTTTGCTGACAGACTGAAATCATGTAGAGGCAGTAAAAAAGAATTAGGTAAATCCCTGATTTTTTTTTGTGTGGGATCTAAAAACTAGGCTCAAGGGCAGCGGAATGTGTTCGGTTGCTTGTGGAAAGTGGAGCGGATATAGATGCTCAGGACAACTATGGCTACACGCCCCTCCACCTTAGCGCTGTGAATGAGAGCTCACCATGTGCTGCCATTCTACTGCATCATGGAAGTGATGTGACTCTCAAGTAAGGAGTAACCGAACCGGAACTAAAAATGCGAAAGATTTGTTGCCAAATGAAATGACTTGTTAATGAGCTCTTGTGGAATTTTTTATGAAAATTTGACAGGACAAACGCAGGAACAAATGCGTTATCTCTTCTGGTTCGGAGAATTCCTGATGTAATGAGGTATTTGGTGGATAGGTTGGATTCTGCTGTCACAATCCATGACCATGATCCGGCTGATCCTGATTGCGAAATCCGGTTGGATTTTCGAGGGATCGTGCCAAATTGCGAGAAGCGGGGAAATAATGGGAAGGCCGTTGGGAATGGGTATATTAAGGGTAATAACAGCGGAGGGATTGAGAGTGGGGGAGGATCGGGTGGTGGGGATAAGCGGGATTATTTCCATAAGCCTCATAAGGAAACGGAATTCTTGACTTGCGTGGTTGCAGCAGGGAATAAGAAGATTTTGGCACATCCGCTTTCAGAAGCATTTCTTAATTTAAAGTGGCGTCGCGTTAGGAAGTTCTTTTGGGCTTCACTTCTCTTTCAGATTGCACTCGTGGCTCTATTTACCATTTATGTTGTGGAGGTGTATCTAATTCATTGTCCGTATCAGGGATATGATGATGAGAAGCTACCGCCATCCGTTCCACCTATGGAAGAGGAAATTTCAACGACAACACTGCGACCACCAGTTCTTGACATATATGACTCATCTCCTCCTCGGAACCTTTCAAATGGGAATGAGGCATTGATCTCGTATGGGGATGGAAGGCACAAAATCAATCGACGTAGTGCGGACCCGGGACCGGAAGCCGAACCAGGCTTTAGTTGGTTTGGTTTACGACCAAAAATTAACAAGTCCAGACGTAAGATGCCAATTACAGAACCTCCACGAGGTATGAAACCAAAATCCGCCCCGATCCCACCAGCGTCCTCCCCTACGAGACGAAATAGTGGGAGGACTGACAAAAAAGAATATACGTATTTAAACGGAACCATTATTGTTATGTCCCCTCCCGATGTTCCCGATTCACCCACAAAGCTATCTAACGAACCACCTTCATCTTCTGCAGAACACGAGGAAGCCAACTCTCCCGGTGACTACGAACAAATTGAGACAAACAATTGTACACAAAAATGGGCAGAGTCGTCAGTCTTTCGTCGTACATTCGACAAAGTCATTTGGATACTCTTAGTAACATTCACGGGACTCCTCGCCATCAAAGAGATATTCCAACTCCTCCAAAGCCCTTTGAGTTACGTCGTGAGCAGTGAAAATTGGGGTCAGTGGCTATTGATCTCAAGCGTGGCGATGACAGCGTGGAGCTCTCCAGAATCCTTTCCAACATCCCGTCTATACTGGCAATACCCGGCTGCCGCGGTGAGAACAAAACCTCTGAACTTTTCTAAATTACTAAGCTTAACATTTTATAGTCCAAACATGAACTAAAATGGCTGTTTTTTTTTCTTCTTAAATTTGCTAGTGTGGCATGTTGCTATCTTGGGGAATGATGTTGCTCCAAGTGGGGCGATTTCCAGCACTTGGCCTCTACGTACAAATGCTAGCCAAGGTATACAGCGTAAAATTAAGATCTAGAACGTGGTCATGTCATCTCACGATTTTATATGTTAAAACGACCACATTTGCCGGAAATGCTCATTTTTTTCTGGTTCGGATTTTGAGTCTAGGTTGCTGCCAATTTCGGCTTGTTTATTTTAGCATATGCCTGTCTTCTCATTGCATTTGCCTTGGCGTTTTGTGTCTTGTTCCCGGAGGTAAGCTGATATAAGTATATCGATAAAAGCCATTTCTAAACCGATATTAACGAGTAAAACGAACCTAACATTCTCAGTTTTGAAATTATACACATGTGATAACCGTTTATTTATCTTTTTTTGACTGGGCTAACCTTTTATTGACATGTTTATAGCATCCACCTTACGCCTCTGTGGCCTTGTCAATTCTCAAAGTCTTCACGATGATGGTCGGGGAAGTGGACTATGAAGATTTGTTTTATAATAATGAGCAACGACAGCATGATCCCCTTTTGTTCTCGGTGACGTAAGTGGGAAAATTTTAACGAAATCGCGGGGATATTTTTCATTCTTAAAATAACATTCTTGGCAATTTCCTAGGGCGCATTTGCTTTATGGAGCTTTCGTCATATTTATCACGATCGTGTTGATGAATTTACTGGTTGGATTGGCTGTTCATGATATTCAGGTTAGTTAAGAAAAATTTGATCTTTTTCAAATTACGGCTGTCGGATGTTGACATTTTAATTGATACAGGGTTTGCAAAAAGGAGCCAAGCTAAACAAACTGTCACGTCAAACTGCACTGATTTCGCGTCTGGAGTCCTTCATATTTTCTAAGAAGCTACAATCGGTCCTTCCCAACTCATTGGGATCAATCCTACAGAAAAGTGCCTTGCTGGTTCCATCTTCTTACAAGTACGCATTACAAATTAAATGCTTGATTTTTCCCGTCGGTTTCCAAGAGTAAATTATAATAAGATAACCTTTCCATCCAGTTGGTCATTCTACTTCCGACCAAATGATCCGCGTGACAAGCGCCTCCCAAAAGATATCAAGTTAGCTTCCCTCCGCCTTGCAGCCTCCCGTCACTCCTCCAGCAAATCCAAGTCTCATCATCACCATCATCATAACAGTCAAAATTACCATCAAAGTGGGGGTATAGGCACCATAGGACTTAACGTTCCTGAAGCCAACACACCCCGCCCGGTATCCAGTGTCAGTCAGAATCGTCAGCGTAATCGGAGTAGTACCCATTCCCATTTTCATCATCCTGAAGTGTCAATAAGACGAATTGAACAAAGGTTGGATATCCTTCAAACTCAACTTGATAAAGTATTAGGGAACCTAAGTCGAAGGATGACTACTGTCCTCGATGTTATTTTGGAACAAAAACCTGAACTCCAAATTTTGCAACGGCAGCAGAGTGAAATGGATAACGAGATTAGTTTAATGGATGACGGGGTCTTCCTTCCCAGTAGTAGCCCAGCTAGTCCTACTAGCTCAAGTGGGTTAATGAAGAAGCCATCCTTCTCTACTGCTCCTTCCATACTCAAGGATGTCAGTTGTGAAAAGGGATGAACATTTTGAAACTTAATAACCTGAATTAATGATATTATATATTAACTATTATGTTCATAATATTTTGCCATGTGATGTTTGTGCTAGCTAATTTATTTTTAAGAAATGGAAGGAATTTTGGAAAATTAAAAATCAAGTTTTATGCAATACCAAAAACACTTTCATGGATTGAACGAAACCCGATTTATTTTCAAAAGTTATTTTTTTTTAAATATATCAGATTTGCTTGACCATTAGAGCCCCAAAATGTTCGTTGGTCAACAAACTCTGGTCAATAGCCTGCTTCCCCTCTTCATCCTTCATCTCACTAAAATCCACACGGCAAATCTCTTCAAATCCGAGACCTCTAACCGCAGCCCTGGTATATGGGCTTGTGAAGATAGACTTGACTAGCGTGTGCCCTTCAGCTTTCAGAAGAACCAAGGACCTTCTGTATAGCTCCTTGCTCAAACCTTGATTCCTGTATTTTGGAGAGCATGAAGCCATCAAGAAATCAGCATATTGGGTTATCCCATACTTTTCGAAAATGTTGCCCCTTTCAAGGACGATTTCACACATTTGATACATCAATTTTGACGCGCGAGTTTTTCTAGGGAAAGAATCCCAACAGTTATCATCCTTCTTATGGACAAAGGTGGCTCGGACGCAGGCAACCTTTAAAAAATATTTCAATTTTACACGTTTTTTGTAACGACAAAATGATTAGCTCTCTTTTATAAAACTATTACTTCGCCAGTTTCATTGTCCTCCATCCAGAAACTCAGGTTATCTGAGATGAAGTGTCTGAAGATATGAGTGAACTCGTCCGCATACTCTTCGCTATAGCCTAAAAGCTGGCTTAAAGGCTCAAATTTTACAAAGTTATCTTTTAATTGTTGATTGACCTTCTCAACGTCTTGGGGTCGGACACGACGAATCGTGAAGTTCTTGTATGGGCCTTCAACGAATCTACTAAGGTTGTCTGCCATTTCTAATAAAGAGTGAATGAAACACGAGGTTTTCCAGAAAAAAATTACTCTTTGTCTTATGGGAATTCTCCGTGAAATTAATGATGACCAGTCGGACTGCTTCCAGAAAGAGGACAGAGGCAGAGTCAACCACTTCAATGATGGATGGAGTGATATGATAATTACTTCTGCTCAATCATAATATGATTGAGCAGCCTTAAGGCCACATATACCGATACCGATTGAACAAACCATCAATTTATCACACTTTCGGTTAGTTATGAATAGAGTTGAGTTGAGTCAAGTCGGGTGCTATATTTAAAGTCATTTCATCGCCACCCCAAAGTTGATGCTAAATTCATGTATAACTGACTCCTAGATAATATAAGTATATCACGCATCTTCATCTGATGATGATAACACAAGTGGGTAATCATATTCGATTGTGGAATGGTGCTTTTGCTGATCTCTCCAGAGACTTGTCTGCAATTAATCTTATACTGAAACAAGTTAAGTATTTATTAAGAAGAGCATGTGCCACAGCGCTAAACATCAAGTTGTTTCTCAACAAATACTCCAACACCTGAACCTGATATATGAACTTGTGAGTTGTGATTATGTTCGTATATTTATATTTATTGTGTCAACTAATGTAACTAACATTACATAACATAGTTTAATCTATCCCATTTGTTTAGTATTTGTGCAGGAATTAAACTCAGACAACTTCTTTTTTATGAAAACAGCCTTGAGATTCCATTCCAGCGCAGCGTCAAGTTGCGCTGATATAACCGAACCAAGGACAACTTATCTTATTCATGTTCTGCATATTATTATATATTGCGTTATTTGCCAAGCTCTGTAATCAGCTCAATTGGCAATAATTTTAAGTTCACTCACTCTTATGTACAAATGAACAATATATTTTGTCATGATGGACGAGATAAGCTTTATAAATAAGCACGTTGCCAATTACAGCTAAAACTCAGTCACTAAATTTAACTGCTCAAATCCCCTGATTTTCCAAATTCCAAATTATAATTAAAATTAACGAAACGGAAGTTTGTAGGATTTATTATGTACATGTATGATTCATTTCAGCAGATCTGAAAGGATGATTGACTCTTGATCATTGATTCAAGAAGAACGGGGCGTAAGTAATAAGGAATAACTCGAACGAGGTCGTACTTTTCACGACAGCCTGTTAGCAGTATGAAACCCAAAGGCAAGCATATGACAACGACGATGCAGATGTCAGAACTCGAATTTTCAACCTCAGAGTTGTCATCGATATTTGCCCCAAATTATGGACTTATTGACTGGTAAACAAACTCCAACTCAACTCAGGGATATAAAAGGAGCTGAATCACTCGGGTAAAATCATTCTTTTGTGATGTTTTGTGCTCAATAAACTTTTGAGATTCTTGAATGCAAAAGACAAGAATAAGGAGTAAAGATCAGTCATCATGCCTCTAGAGCGAAGGGAGAGAGTTTTTGAAAACCGACCTAGACGCAGGAGATATGGACGCGGAAAGAGGAAGAAAAGTTTCTCCACCTTCATATCCAGAATTCTGAAGCTGACGGACCCCTTCCTCGGAATTACCGGCAAGTCCATGAAGGTCATGAACTCCCTCATTATTGACACCTACGACCGACTGATGGCGGAGGCTATGACCCTGCACCGAGCTTATGGAAGAAGTAACGTTCTTAACAGTCGCGATATGCAAGGTGCGACGAGACTGGTTTTTCGGGGAGAGTTGGCTAAGAATGCGTTGACCGAAGGATCGAAGGCGGTGACCAAGTATTTCTCACACCAGAAGGGATTGGCGTTGGGGAAGTAGTAAATGGATATGGACTAGGCGCTTTCTGATTTGAATTTAAAATTATATTTTGGTTTAAATATACCCAACGGCCCTTTTAAGGGCCACCACAATTTCCGAAGAGCAAAATGATTTCTACTTTATTGCATTCTCAGTTATTTCATACACTAGATTCTTCTCATTATATTCCATACTAAACCAATGCATTTTTCTTCAAGTTCCCCATCATTACTAACCATTTTCATAATCTCCCGACGCTTCAATCTGTTGAAACACCACTCAAAATTTTGTCTTTGTTGCATTTTTCTATCAACAAAAATGCTCAAGAAAGAACATATCCGCTGTCAAGCAGAAGAACGATCGCCATCAGCTGAGAGAGTGAAGTGGGGAAAATTGTTATCCCACTTTTTTTTTGCAAAAAAAGGTTTAATTTAGTAAAGTATTATGAAACTGCATACCATGTAATCCGACAGGTCAGTTACCGGTCAATGTGACCAATTAATAAAATTATTATGAAGACTTGAAGTGCATTAGTTTGAGCACTTTGCCCTTTACCCTGTGACAATTTGTAAAAGAATACCTTTTTCGCGAAATTGCCAAAGTAGTTTACTTGAAAAATCGTCAAGTGTGAAGGGCAAACTTGCACTTTCTTCATGTTTTTATGGCAATTGACACCTATGATATATACAAGCCCTGCGAAACCAGAGAGTGTTTAGTATAGTTTTTTCGTTTGGTGGGATTCGTTTCTTGGCTTTTACGTTTGTTAGATTCACTCGAATGTCAGCTTCCAAAAACTGATTGATTGAGTATTCATAGAACTAACAAGGACTGATAGTTATAAACGGCTGACAGTTTGACATAAATATGGATGAAATTCAGAGTCAATTATGTCAAATGAAGCTGGCGCTATCGCTGGCTGAAGAATCTGACAAGCCCGGCATTCAGATGATCATCGACCAACTTCAGGAACTGCTGGGCGTATATACGACAGCCCAAATCGGTGAAAGCAATAAAAGTGCCGCTGCTAGCAATGGTTCTGAAATACAATCAACTCCGAACGGAGATAAGACTGAGGACGATGACGAGTATCGTTTATTTCAGGTACCTATGTATTTCACATAATTCCCTTCCTGAGTACATAATATACAATCATTTCCTATCCTCAATAATGTCATTGCGAGTTTGCTGTGTTTGTTTTTAGTCCGAAATAGCTGCATTGGATTCTGAAAACTCTTCCGATCAGTCACCGTTACAAGATAACGCTAAGGATGATGATAATAGTATTACCGATAAAAGTGGTAGGCCAGCTCCGTCAACCAATAACACCTCAGCTTCCATTGGGAATGAGTTGGAGGATCTCATAGGGATGAAGTGCATGGCGCCTCATCAAGAAAACTGGGGACAAATTGGTTATTACTGTGCAATGATTTCGAGCGTATTATCTTTAGAGCAAGGTATGGACCAATAATCTTTATAAAAGTTACACATGACATAAGTCAATTCAAAAGTTAACTAATAATGTGTTTCCCCCGTTTGTATCGTGTTTAGGCGGCAGTGACAGCGAAGAACCAAGTGATATATCTTCAATCATGGTCCGGGTTATATTTATGCAGCCGGTTGTGAAGAGCCAATTACTCTGTCCATTTTTTAAGGAAGATAGATGTAGATTTTCAGATGAGGACTGCAATTTTTCCCATGGGGAGATCGTACCTTTGTCGCAGCTCAGGGAATATAGGTACGTACTCCAATAAGGAACAAAGCGTTTGCGCAAAAAAAAAAAGCAAGTATTTATTAAATTGCTAATAATACTAATAATGGAATGTGTATAATTGTCAAAAATGGTGTATATAGTGAACCGGATTACTCTTCAATCGTCCCGGGATCAAGAGTTCTAGCCAAATATCATGATGACCTTTGGTATAAAGCTACCGTACAAAGTGAGAACTGTAATTATGAAAAATACAAATAATTTAAGTAGGATTTCAACAATAATTGTACTACGCTTCTACTAAAATTGCGTTGCAATCTTGATTTCAGGAATCACTGCAGAAGGAGATTGTGAAGTTTCCTACGATGTGGGAAATGAAGCGCTAGTCATTCCATTACATGAAACAAGTCCACTAAATGATACAGATACGGATGATCCACTTTCTGATGATTCATCCGATGAAGATGATATTGAAAATCCAAATATATCATCTTCTGACTCTGAAGTTGAAGTCGATATCCCTAAAACCCTCATGGGAGATGGACTTTTGGAAATGAAAGGAGGATCTTCATTAGGGGACTGGGAAAAGTTTACAAAGGTATTTATTCGTACATTCAACTCATTTTCTGTAAATCTTGAATCGTATTTATCCATACTTTGACTTCTTTTTGATTAGGGAATCGGGTCAAGGCTTATGTTAAAGATGGGATATGTATTTGGAACCGGCTTGGGAAAAAATAAAGAAGGAAGAGTTGAGCCAGTTGATGCTATTGTCCTTCCACCTGGCAAATCATTAGATGCTTGCATGGCGCTAAAAGAGAAAGCCAAAGATGGGAATTTGTTTAGTGCAGAAAAGCGCCGCCTGAAACATCAACGAAAAGTGGAGAAACAACGGGCCAAGTTAGCTGCGCAAAAACCAAAAGAAGAAGCTAACGTATTTGAGTTTTTGAACTCGAAGTTATCGCTACGCAAAACGAATTCATCCAATTCATCTAAAAAACACGACCCCGACCTAAGAAAACAAACATGCTCTAATCTCAACAAACGTTTATCCGGGCTGGACGGAAGCTTAAGTAAAGTCAAAAAGGATATTACGAAAACAAAAGAAGCAATGAAAAGGCACAAAGGCAAGGATAAAGAAACATATTCGTTGATGGAGAAAAAACTAGAAGCTTTAGAAAGCCAGCGCCGAGAACTGGACACTATGCAGAACTCTGTCGCAAATGAACAAAGGTTACGCTTGGAGAAACGAAAGCTACTTTCCTTTTAATTAGATTGGTAGAACTATTAAATTATTTATGTCCGGATGTTACAATAAACTTTTATATGGTAGAATTTATACAAACAGTGTTATTACAACCAATTATTTTATTTCGTATTTGGAGGGATGGATTTGGTATAGTTCTAATGAAGCTACTAATCTATAGTTCAGTAGTAGCGAAAAACTAAGATGTCGACTTCTCCAGTAATTATAACTAACTAACAATCCATAAAACTGTAGTCTTTAAAAGGATAAGGATATGAGGGCATTAGTTGTTGCCGTGAAAATGATGGCGGACACGGTTAGTGCTGTGCCTCGTTTTATTTCATAAAACGATCCGACTTTCACTGAAAGCGTAGGAATTGCGTTTATCTGCTTCCGGAACACCAATTTACCCCTACATTTCCCTTGCAAGCTCCTGCCCAATGTGGTACCCAAGGAATGAACTCTTCCACACAATACAGTCAGAATAAACAAATTCAGTCCAGTTATCATTAAAAACAATCCACTGAAAGCTAATATCAAGGGATTCGCTATGAATTTAACTAGCAGAATTAATGAGCCAACAGTGCTGATGCCAACAGTGGCAAAAACATGTGGGAGTAAGTACTTCCCCATGGTCCCATTATACATCCCAAGCAGTAGGCTTATCTTCACTAAAGATGATATGGTTTTTTCAATATATTTTCTGCTCGTGGTTGATTCGATATTATCCACAATTCTTGAAAACGATCGGTATTAATTATTTTTCAGTAAAGCTTTTTTTTAACCACATTTATAATTAACTAGGAGCCATTTATTGGCCGAAACGGCCAAAGCTAGAAATTCCTCCAACTCCCCTAACCCCACCAACCCTCCTGCTCTTTCTCCACCCAACTCCATACATGCAAGCCAAAGAACGACCTCCCATTACCATATAATAATTCCATCCCGATCCTAGGCAACTGAAGCTAAACCCAAAACTTTACATAATCTTAAGGAGCCTTTGTTTCTCGCAAATCTAGAAAATCCACCACT